>LUGF01001521.1:8633-20889 GCA_001625245.1 Calycopis cecrops
AAAAAAAAAAAAGTTGTAGTAGAATTTTTTTTTCTGACAACTGTACATTGTAACATAATTGTTTTATTATTACTTTTAGGAAATTAAATGTACACTAAAATGTAATATTTTTGTAAATCTCAAGAATTAATAAAGAACTTATAAAAACAAAAAACAAAACAATGTCCAATTAAATATAGCTCATTAACCAACTATTTCGAATTCGAGTCTAGTATATAGTAGTTAAATGGTTTTATAAAATAAATAATTAACCTAGGAAGGAATTAATTAATTTGAAAATATTACGTTTTTAATATTATGGCTTATATAAATGTATCTCCGTCAAATTAAAATCGTTTTAATTGCTGTTTAGGATTTAAGAATTTTGATCGTTATATTTCAAGTGTCTGCACTCTGCATGATTTCATTGGTCCTATGGTCTTTATTGAATCCTATTTAAGGCAACATATTTTTTATATTAGAGTATTATAGTTGCTTGATGGTGAGTGAATAGTGATAGGGCAGGAATTTCTTCATACGAGGACTATTTGCTTCTTATTAAATTCCTATTGGGTTCCAAGACATTGAACCAACTTCACTTATTTTTGGAATCGACGAACACGTAAGTAAAATTGAGTACCTCTTTCGTCAGTAAAAAATACCCAGTAGGAAGCGATTCTATTTCAAATCATCGAGGGCTTAGAAGGAATTATTTTCAAGCAATAAGTACCAACAACATAATGCTACCTCTAAATGCATATAACCGCTTGAATCTAGTAAATATCTATCATCATGCATGATTACATAATGAATAGTAACAAGCTTCATTAGATTAACATCAGATCAAAGACCACAGTCCAAGTGCATGTTATCTTACGATTAAAGTACAAAGCATATCATCCGAGGATTACCGAATGAGATCATCATGCGTGATTGAAAGAAGTTTTGCAGGCCAATGAAACATACATTTGGCACAGTTGATGTGGAGGTGTACATTTGAAGAATAGAATGGTAGTTCCATGGTTTGTTTTAAGCATTATTACACTAATAGAAAGTTACTTTATCATGAAGCATATCCATAGCCTCTATGCGTCTATAGACGTCGGTATTCATGAAAATAACTTCGATTGCTCGTTTGCCCTCTTGTGCTATATAAAAAATATCTAGCGAAAACAGAAAATTTCATGATAATCAAGCAGGGCGTTTCGCGAGGAGTTAAACCACAAACACAGGGCATGAAATTTTGAATTAAGATTTCATGTGAAATGCGGGAGTATCCCGAAAATCAACCTCTGCTTGTAAACTTTTAAAAGTCCAGTTTTTTCTCATTGGTAGGTACGGACCCCTCGGTGTGCTAATTCGACTCGTATTGGGCAGATTTTTAGTATTTTGTTGACAACTATTGCTCTGATTGATCTGATTTTTGTTGTGTATCCTGAAAATAATACACCAAATATGTGGTTTTGTTTAATGCCTCTCCATTTTATCAACCTATATTATTCCTTTACTTTATTTATTTCTGACATTTGGTTTTTAATTGAATAGTTTATTTTTCTCGAACTTGTTAATTTTTGAGCTTACCTATTTCAAATCTGAGATGTGTAAATGCTGTCACCTCTAAAAGTACTTACACACATCAAAACTTGTTTCTTAAAATAATTTAGTTGTTAATGTATTAATGTGTAAACTGCATGTATCCTATTTAAATAAATAAATAAATCTTTACTTTCGCGTCCAAGATAAATTCTTGATGTGCTTTTAGTAGAACATTATTATTAGAAACCTTACAAAACTTTGTGATTTATAATGTGGTATTTATTATAATTAAATCTTTTATTACTCTTACGTACACACAGATTCCTCGAGTAGGTAGAACTCACATATTTAACTTACAAAAGCATACAAAGAAATTTACGAGATTCTTCTAATTTATATTTAAAACATATGAAAATATTTATATTATGCGGTATCATAGAATTCCTAGAAAGACGTAAAGTAATATAATGATAATAAACGTCAAAAAAATTATTAACGTAAATTTTTGAAAGAAGATCCATATCTTATGGTTATTTGATTGAATAACTAAATTTATTTAATCACGTCACCATTATATTACCTTGTTTCAAAAAAATGTTAGCATACCTATTACTTACATAGATCAAGGACAATTCAAACATCTACAACTTCCTAAACCATTTACAGGCGTAATTAATTTTTCCAAACTTAGTAAAATATCTTTTATTTATTTTTGTTGGGGAAATCCAGTTAGGGCTGGCCCCAAATTGGTGAGACTATTTGTAGTGGTATGTGGGACGCGCGAGCTAAATAGCTGAAGAAATAACTTCCCACCTAGATATAATGTGGTATATGACCTAGATGAATTAAATTGTGCTACACGTTTTTTTATTCCTACCTTAATGCATTTAAAAAAACTTTTTCTAAAACTGGTTTGATGCTATCTGCTATGTTTCTATCTTTGTGGAGGTAATATGAAATAATTGTGACCCTGTACTACACGTGTAAAAAAATAAGCTCTTTAGATTCAAATATGCGAAATTTGAACGGGTGTCTATATATTTTTATAAAAATTAATTATGTTAGCCTTTTACAGAAAATGTAAAACATTTATGTTGAAAGTGACTGTTAGTTGCAACTCATACCATTTCAAGGAAAATTATTCTATTTTATATCTTTATTACATTTATGACATGTAAGTACCTAATCCTATCCTACGTGGATTTAGGATTAGATTTACTTATTTGATAAAATTACGATTAAAAAAATATGGAAAGTGTGGTAAGGATTATGTACTTAAATTATAAAAGTACTGACGTCCATTTTGTTGGTCGGCGAAAAAAAAATTCCTGGCTGTGCTGATCTCAAATATCCTGAAGCGTGTGGCTTTCTGTTAAAGAATGCTATACATGTATTTAAAAGATACAGGTAGAATATTACATTATCCTAACTGAAATCTGGGTTAATCAATATTTTTTCAACTCACCTTGCCCGACGTGGATTGTCAGATTTCTTTTTGTGTATATGTAGTGTAGGAATCTATCGCTTTTTTAATCGTTTAATTGGCCAAACGTTTTCAACTTTCAGCTAGCAGCTTTTTATTTTTTCATTATAAGACCTTCTTCTTCTTCTTCTCGAGTCAGTAATTATCAAGCCGATCAAATTTTATGCACTCAGTTAATATAATAGGACCTCAAATACTTTTTAAACCAACTTATTGATTTCAATATGATTCAAATTGATATTATATTACGTCACTTTCACCAATCTCTACACATAAAACTTTATCTTTTCTTGCTAACCTAAATACTTCTTTAACCAACTTATTAATTTCAATAAGATTGAAATTGGTATTTTATTTAGGCTACTTTCACAAAGCTGTATGCAAGATATTATTTTATCTTTTCTTACTTTCACTTTTAGAGAAAACAATTTACAGTACAAAATAAATGAGTAATGCAAGAAATTAAATCTGTTATTATCTTTTACTCCTACAATTGATATTTTCTTATTTTACTTTTCTCACAGAGCTCTTTCAATGGACATTAGGCCAGGTCACCGATAGTTAGCTAAAATATTATTTAAATATAAATATAATAAGTACCTACATAGTCATCTATAAAAGATAACTCTCTTTCTGGAGTACCTAAGTAAAAACAATCCTCCTAATCTTCTTTTCAAAATATCTACATTTATTATTTTTGCATGTCGGTATATTTGAAATCAATGTACGTCGGTGATAAGATTATAAATTGTTTAATAGTTGCAACGTCCTTGATAGAGTTATCATGGATGTTAAACAAACACGGTTCGTACAGAGTTCGTGTCCACGCCATTATCGCGCCTTGAAATTGTTGATGCAATGGAAGTGTGGAGTTGTTTATAGCCAGGTGTCTAAAGATAAAGATCAAGGTAACAGTCACGCGAGTACGTAAGGAAAAAATAGATGAGTCTGTGACCGCCACTCATAAATATTCAGTACACAAAGTACACACCGTAATAACAGGGCCGTACCTACACAAGACTTCGCTGTCTGTCCTGCTGTGATCAGGCTGTATCTCTTGAATCGTGATAGCTATCTAGCTATCTAGTTGCTATTTTCACAGACATTTTGTTGCCGCTATAACAACAATTAATATTAAAAATTGGTCAGATATAATTACCACTAAAAATACATTACATTATTTCATGCATGGTTCATTTTGCGAACGCCTGCTATATACTAATGAGCAAACATCTACCTACTTCGTTCGGGTTATAAATCTGAAAAATTAAATGAAATGCGAATGCGTACGGTCAATTTATCTACAATTTGTTTATGCCTTATTTTATGGAGGCGCTATTCGGATAATGGAAATTGGAAACACATGGAGGTCATTATGATACTAAGCAAGTTAGGCCCTCTTGGGCCCCTTTGGGTTGTTAGTTTTGCCTAGGCAAAATTAACAACCAAATCAATGACTGCAATGCTTTTGACATCCAGTGCTGCAGACGGTAGGTCATAGAACATTTGAATGACATTTTTTATTTTTATAATTCCAGCGCAAATTGCTGCTCTTCCCCGAGGGCACAAGACACTCCAGCGACAAGCTGTTGCCGTTTAAGAAGGGAGCTTTCCACGTGGCATTAGAAGCAGGTGCACCTATACAGCCTGTGGTGATTTCCAAATATCACCACCTGGATTCAAAGCGACATAAATTTGGTTCAGGTTCGTTGATTATATATTTTTTTAGAGGTGATAAACCAGGCAGATGAAATATTACGAACGAAAAAGCAAATAAAATCATCGTCGTTTAACTAAAATTTAAAAGGTAGGGTCAAATCAGATTAGAAATACCCAGCGTGGTGGTGATCTGTTTTTATTTACAGCACCTCAACCTATACGTACAAATTGGTAAATATCTAGTATGTGATGTGATTATGATATTCCTTATATTATATCTTACTAGCTGCGCCCCGCGGCTTCGCCCGCGTAAATTTCGATATCGTGGAAAATCATTCCATGGCATCCCTCAGGAACATTTTTTCGGGATAAAAAGTATCCTATGTTATTTCTAATACCTCCAGGAATATGTGTACAAAGTTTCATAATGATCGGTCTAGTAGTTTTGGCGTGAAAGCGTAACAAACAAACTTACATTCACATTTATAATATTAGTAGGGATGTTATGCCTTATATTATGCCTACATATTATATAGATATAGTACTAATATTATAAAGAGGAAAGATTCTTTTTTCTTGTTTGTATCGAAAAGACTTCAAAACTATTGGACCAATTTAAATCAATTTTTTCAGTTGGTAAGTAGTAGCATAAGATCCTAAATTGTAAAACGATTGAACAATTTATATTTTTGACGCCCGACAGAGTTGGCACGGTTCGTCAAGTATTAATAATTATTTATTAATTTTAATTAATAAAATAGTTATTATGGAATATGATGTATGGAGTGATGAATATTTTATAATTACACACGTATCATAATCAAATTACTACTGGGATTACATAGTTAGTATGCATACATATTTGGAGCCTTTTTTATTTTAGATAGATAATACGCTAAGGACTGAAGGTCAGTGCAGCTTCATCGATATGAGAGGTGAACTCACCTGGAGCGTCGAACCTCTGTACTTATGGTCGATAGGAGGACAGACCGCCCCTTCTTTCCCAGACTAATGGGAGAAGGCAAACCGGACTATTGCGATTAATAGGTTATACTATTATTATCGTGGCCGAGGACAGCGGGTGTCCTCAACTCCCCACCTTTAACGGAGGGGAGCAGCTCGCGCGCGGCAGCTAAAAAGTGGCCGACACGGGTCATGAGCTTGAAGAGCTCTATGAGTTATCTTGACTGGGGGGCCCGGACCCCCCTAAATTTGGAGCCTCCTCCACTTACTAACAGATATCGAATTACGCAGCACATTCCATTCCTCTTATTTTGTCTTCGGCGATCACCCACAGTTCAAAGTACATGTCGCGTGTTTTATGTTTTGTAAACATTTAATTAATCTACAAATTGCACGCGACGCGAAAATGTCCGTGGTGGTCGATAGCGTTTGATTAAACGAGTGTTTGGTTTATTAAACTTATACGTACCAATATATACTTACAAGAATATTTTTAACTGCACACTTGCATCGGAAATAGTGCTTAGTCACATAATATAAAAATTCAACGAATTAATACCTAATAACAGTAATCTACAACTTTGGCCTTAGTAACGACAGGAATAATAATTTTAGTCTTTTGTCATATGTATTTGGTAAATTATTACGTCTATTTTAAGTACATCCGCAAACCTAGGGAATATGCAGATTGACTACGTTAGAGCGAGAGCAGATCTCATCGACGATCTCATGATTTTATGGAAATCGTTTGATTGGAAATTTTGATAAAACTTCATACATAAAAATTCACTGCATTTCTTTAGTTAGAAATTATATTACTGGCCCATTTTATTTTATTTATTGGTTGGTGAGCAAGCAGGATAGAAATGGATGTTGTTATCTCACTATCTATTTTCTTGTTTGGCGTGTATACTAGTTTAATTTGTAGTACGGTATTTGTCTTGCACCGCAAAAGTTTTACGTCTGCACTTCACAAACAAATGCACCTTAAAATTGAAAATTTGATATAATATATTATTAACCTTGTCCTGATTGATCGGGCACTGTCCGAAGGTGGAGTCAAGAGTCTTCGCAACCGGCGTGTCCCTACAAACATTTAGGCGCTAAGGGCAAACTTTTTAAGGCCTTATAGGGTTATAAATAGCCTGCAAGAGCTTTTATAATAACATTTAACTCTGTAAAGGTGTTAGGGATTGACAATTAAACCTTCAAGGGGGATAATAGTGACAAAAAAAATATTAATACCTAAGTTGTTAGCATGGAGTTAGTCGAAAACCATATATAACTTACTAATATAAGTATTATTTCTTTAAGAAGCAATAGGCATTAAAAGCAATTATTAGGTAGCTACTAACAGTTGCTACCGGCTGATGATCTTAAATAGAACTATTTAAATACCTTATACCATCCCCTCATTTCTATAGATCCAAAAAGGTTACCAGTTAAACTGTTAGTACCCTAAAAGTGTTCATTGCACTCATATACACTTAAAGGTGTTACCTTTAACACTTACGGACCGTTGATGTTATTAAATGGAGTAAGTGGCATACTTTAAATCACCTGGAAAGTTATTTCGAGCCTTAAGAATTCATTAGTGTTAGCAGAACGATTATTATTATATCTCCTAGACACCAAAAGCTATATTTAGGTATCCAGTAACACTTTAAGCCAGGCTTATAATTAAATCAACAGAACTTAGCAAATAAACCCGACTATTGTTTTTTCTGTGTATTTTGTCCTTTGTATATAAATGTAATTTCCTTTTTGTATTTACTCTATTGTGTGTAAATAGAGTACTTTAGTCGGCAAGCCGTTAGAACAGGACAAAGGAGAGGATAACTATTTAGTTTAGAGATAGAATAACTATTTACTTTAGTTTAGTTTAGTATGAAAAGTTGAAAATATGTATTTATCTGATAAAGACACATATTTTTAACTAACATAATATAGTTATCCATCTATTTATCCAAGGAATGAAAAATGGGCCCTTATTTATTTATTTTAAACAATTCTTTCAATTTCAATTTTTTTTTAAGATTTCTAAACGTGGGACGACGATCAAAATATTTTATTATCTGTATATGATTTGTGTACACAATAAAGCATATTTCATTTCAAATGTTTAGGAATAGGAATAGTTTCTATGGGAAAACTAAATTGTTGTTTTTACTATATTCCTAGCATTTTTTCGTAAATACGAACCTTTTAAACCTTCCCTGAGCTTCCACAATTTATTCAAAACCAAAATTAGCCAAATCAGTTCAGCCGTTCTCGAGTTTTAGCGAGTCTAACTAACAGCAATAGATTTATATATATTAGAGTTGTTTTCGGTGACAGCATGACATGTCACCGGAAACAACTCTAAAAAAACCGTGCTTAAGCGCTAAAATTGTGGTCCCAAATCAGAATTAAAAGAGTGATAAGGCGCGCTATACCACCATCTTAGGTGATAAAAACTCGCTTTTTTTGCTCATATAGCCCTTATCTTATTATCTAAATTTTAGTTTGGAGTATCTATTAAAAGAGTTATGAATGCCTGCTGCCAGCAAGGCGAGTGTGTAAGGATCATGATATGTGGCATTCTGTACCGTTTAGAAACTGGTGTGAAGATATGTGTGTGTGTGTATATCTGTGTGATGCCGACCTCACACCGATAATTTCTCAATTAATGGTACCTTCTCAAATGACCCGACGCCACATCTATATAATATTAATTTGTTTTGTTATTATGATTTCAGGCGAGTTTATCGTGACGATACTCCCTCTCGTCGAGACCGAGGGCCTCAAGAAGGAAGACATCCAGACGCTGATAGACACCGTGCAAAATAAAATGCAACAAGAGTTCACGAGGACATCGGAGGAGACGAGAGCGAGGGCTAAGATTCATTAGGGTACTGTTGTTAGTATCTTCATTAGAATATACCACAAGGCCAATATAAGTTGGTGTTGGTATTGGCTTCGTGGTCTAGTGGTAAGCGTGTTTAACCACAGATGTGAAGCTCGTCGACGTCGGGTTCGATCCCCGGGCCAAAAGAAGAAAGATGTTGGATTTTTCAATTTCTAATAACAGTCGGGAATCAGAAATTCTGATGTGATATATCCTGGTCGCACTGTCGTCATATAGGAATATGAAAATGAGGGAATAGTGAGAGTGCGTGGCTAGTCTCGAAAGTAATCGACGGCTAGTATGTCAACGCCCATAAAAATCAATTGTTGCCATCCTTTTCTCCATGTGCCACCTGAAACTCACGCCCCGCATGAAATGCGGCAGCCCAGCCATTTTACGCTAGTACCTATCGTGTAAGTGTAACGTACCTAAAAGGTCGTGCGGCCCAATACCAAATATTTAGAATTATCCTTAAAAATTAGTTGTCTATGATCTGCATCGTTTTTGAGAAGAAATCCCTGTAAAATAAATCGGCAATTAAACATTCTGTTGCAGTAACGAAACTCCTACCAAAATAAAATATCTAATTTGTGTCTCATCGTATTAATATTAATTTAATGTAAACATTTCTGTTTCAGGTATATGAATAGATACTGCCTAAACCGAAGCTGTGATAATTAAGAGTGTGGGTCGTACAAATTATTTTATTGTATTTAATGTAAAAGAACAAAATAAATTTATTTATAAACATATAGGAATGTGTTCTTTCACTCAGTCCTGTGCGTCTTAAATTGTCATTTCCATTATTTCACCCTGTGATATGATATTCACATATCATATTGATATTCACCTTGTGATGTGTCTGTGGATAGTGAAGTTATGTTGAAATCGAGGGTAAAGTAAATAGGTATTTAATGACATCGCTACTTTTCATTAGAGATATCAGATATCGGTACAAAATAAAATAGTAGGTACAGAAGGTATTCTTTGGGAACGTTCCCATACTGCGTGACCCATTTTTGAATTATTTTTAACCCTTCCCTACCCTCGGTGACCACCCGTATTCCGTAGTACCTATGTGCCAAGACTCCTTGCCCCTCGTAGTTGTGACGTAGTAAAAAAATTGAAAATACCCCTGTCGGGAGTGATGCCGGAATTTACATAGGTTATAAACTCCGACCATACTTTTAAAGCATACAAATAATAAACCATTTTAATCATTCAACAAAATTCGATTACCAGGTCGCCTTTATAAAAAAAAATTGTAAAGTCGAGCGCTTTTTTTTGTGCCAATCTGACAGTTCGATTTTTAACAGTGTGAGACGCTCCAGTTGATTTGAATATGGAAAGGAATATATTATTCATTCTTCAAAGGCACCCAAAATTCGTTTGACTTTTTAGGGTTCCGTAGTCAAATAGCAAAAAACGGAACCCTTCGATTCGTCATGTCTGTTTGTCTGTCCGTCCGTCCTTCCATATGTCACAGACATTTTATCCGAAACTATTAGGCCTATGTAGTTGAAACTTTGTAGGTTAATGTATTCTGAGAACCTCTATTCGAATTTTGTCCGAAAATAAATAAGATAAAAAATAAAGGGGGCACTCCATACATTGAACTGAACAAATTTTTTTTTTTTAAATCTCAAATTTTTTTTTCCTCCAACCTGTATGTGAGGGGTATCTATGAAAAGGTCTTTAAAATGACGTTAAGGTTACTAAAATCATTTTTCTTCAAAACCTATTATTTGAAAGATAGAAAGAAAAGCTTCCGAAGTGAAAAATGTGTGTCCCCCCCCAGACCACCCAGACATTTGACTTTTAAACTAAGAGAGTGAGAAATAAAAAAAAATACATTGGTATACTGTATATCTTAATGGAAACTTTCAATTAAAATCGGTTTGAGCGAGATATTATTGTTAGTTTTCGAGAAATAAATAAAATAATACATTTTCCAAAAATGACAATACAACTTTGTCGTTCATACAAACGCTATGAAGATCCAAGTTAATTTATTAGATAGGTAGGTAATGGTAATGGAACCCTACGTGTGCGAATCTCGCACAACGCCGGTTTTACTTATTTTGCCCTGCATTGATAAGGAATCCTACAACTAATTTAATAAACGTATTATTTTATTGTTCGTGCATCGACATTTTTTTTATAGTATAAATAACAACAAACAAACGAGCAATTGGAGCCATTTTCATGACTACCGACACCGATAGACTTCCGTATAGAGGCTATACAGATGAGCAGCCCCCCTTCCTCCTCCTCCTTCCATGGGCCACCTACTTACACACTGCACGAAACGCGACAGCACAGCTGTTACATTACGCCGGTTTCGTCTAAGCGAGAGCGGAGAGGGACCCCGGTCGTGCCGATCCAATTCGGCTACATGCATGCATGCAGCGTGGCACTACCTCTTGCTAAATATTGCACAAGCACACTACGAAATGACAGCTTTACCTATATCAGCTGATGATGCTCCGCCATATTTGCATCAGTGTTGCCACCTGATAATATGAAATCTGCCAACACTGCCCGCCATATTTAAATATACCTCCCAAAAACACGAAATTTGTCTAAAAGTACATGGTTACGTGACGATACTTAACACATATACTAAATAAAAAGTACTATATTTAGTCTATGACTTAACACCCCCCACCCCTGTGCCCAAAGTAGGTATCTACGGGCGACTGTCTCGCTAGGGTTTAAAATTTGTTTATGTGTAAAAAACACACTCGCATTAATTGTAGTTTGATTTATAATTGAGAATGACCAAACGTTACATTCCTTGTGGTAATCTAAGCATTTTCTCAATAAATACCCACTAACGTAAAGTAACGCGTCTTTCCGGCCAGTCAAGTGTGTTTAATCCGTACTTTATAATATGTCAATTGTGGTACAAGTTTACCCCGAGTGTGAGTTCTTGTAACGATTTTTATCCGCGTCTTTAGCGGATGGTTAAACAATAAAAAACTCCTACATTTTGGTAAACTGAATGCTAACGCGATAGTAAAGTAAATCGTTGCAAAAACTCACACTCGGGGCGCTGAACAAAACCAACACACACCAAATTTACAATTATCACAACGGAAAATCCCTAAGAACTTCTAAACGGATTACCCTATTTACAATATAGTATATACAATTTGTATTGTCGTATCTACCTTTTATGGTATGTCGTACCTTTTTAAACATAAACTTACCAATTGATATTATTGGATTCTGGGGTAAATGTCCGGGGTCTGCAGCTCCTCCAAAGACAAGTTGTTTGTCATTTTTATTTTGACGCCTCTCAAACTCGGGTGTAGGTAACCCAACTTTCCTATCGGTGCTCTAGTCTGATAAATGGGACTTTTAACAGGTGAAAACTGGGTAACCCTTCAGAAAAATCTAGAAGCTATAAACACAAATAAATAGTATAAACCTACTTTTTATTTAGTCTATGCATAGACTAAATAAAAAGTATAGACGGAGCGTTCTCAACAATGAAATGAAGCCAGTTTTTTGACAACCGCAAAACATGTGTGCGCTTAGTGAGAGTTGCCGTGTAGTAAAAACTTATTACCCCAACATATATCAATACGGACATGATAAATGGATAAGTAAATACATACGTTAGCATTTTTTCTTTCAACCCATTCACTGCGTCGTTCGAAACCTCGATTCCTTCTACGATGCGAGTAAGTGTAGAAAGAAGAAACAAGTTTGGATTGTTATTTAAATAATATATGGATACAAAA
>LUGF01001521.1:46817-57480 GCA_001625245.1 Calycopis cecrops
AATAATAGCTTAACCTATTAATCGCAAAAAGTCCGGGTTGCCTTCTCCCATTAGTCTGGGAAAGAAGGGGGGGTCTGTCCCCCTATCGACCATAAGTACAGAGGTTCGACGCTCCAGGTGAGTTCACCTCTCATATAGATGAAGCTGCACTGACCTTCAGTCCTTAGCGTATATTCTACCTAAAAAAAAAAAAAAAATACAATGTTATCATCTTATAAAAGCAAGCGTAAACAACATATATTTTCCAGAAATCAATTATAATAAAAATTAAATGATTCAGCTTTTTTTTTATTTTGCGGACCATTTGGCGCCCGTTTTTGATTAGCGCCCGGGGCATGATATACCCCTTGCCCCCCTCCCCTCTCTACGCCACTGCCTAGTTACCCCATTTACCGGTATATAATTATGAAGTCTGCAGATAATATGTTACTTTCCGTAGCTGGTTATGAGATAATCTACGGAAAGTAACACATCTGCATAAGAATTACTAGTATGTTTAAGGACGTTGGACAGTGACGTAACTATACCGTTCGAGGCCCATGGCAAATTCATCGGATGGGCCCCCAACGTAATGAAGCTTTTTTTTACTAAATGTGTGATCATAAATGTTGATAGTTGAGATTCCCTCTGATCGGGGGCCCCTTCCGGCTGGCATTTTGTGGATTTGCCGTCCTGTAGTTACGCCACTGGCGTCGGATACACAGAACAAACATAAATTATTAGCTCTATATCAGAAGACACCAAAAAGCTCCGACGATTTCGTTGCCCCCCTTGTACTAAAAAAAAAAAGATATGTGAAGATTTTAATTTCGTGAAATGTATTTTATGGCTTAAGTATCTAAGTCTTTTATCACTATTAAGATATCGCTAATTTGTTTTGATACATATTTGTTATAATTGACGTAATTACAAAATCGTAGTAATGATAACGGCGAGAATACCATTTTAATTCTGCTCGGCTCACTTTCCCTGTTAATTTCGATCAAATGTATCTAAGCGTACTTATAATATTCTTGTCATTGTAATCATTCTCTAGACTAACCCACTGCACTGATTGATTTATTAACGCTCAGCCGAAAGAGAGGGGTCAAGCTGCAATTTGTATACTAAATAATCCGTCTCATTTTTGGAAATGTTATGTTTAGGAGAGTGAGACACGGGTCAAAAAGTTGTATGAATTAAGCAGGTGAAACCACGGAACATAGCTATTTAATAATGAGAGTTGGTGTGCCTAAACTAAAGCTATTATCAAATATCATAAAGTAATAAGCTGGTTCATTCTACATTAAAAATGATACATGCATCTAAAAAACTCCCGACAAAACGCACGACATCGATTTATGGAAAAGCAATAGATAGGTTACTCAGTAAAAAAAGATGCCGAAGGCGTATTTTAGCTACGCGTCGTCGCCATCGGCTCGAGACAAAAGTCTAGGGTGTCGCTCAATATCTTGAAGCCAATGGGAGAGTTTACTTCTTCTTTGTAGAATAGGCGAGAAATGAGCAAGAAGCACTTATGCGTGCGGAATAAGGAGTCAACTTGTCATTCTGCGGATAGAAAACTGGCTCTGATCTACGTCAACGTTGTTAGTGAAGTTCTGTATAGCTGTTTAATGATTCTTATAATTACAAGGAAATAGAAACACTAAGTATAATTTATTTATTCATATATTCAGACGGCAAATTATTTAGAACTTCTTTTCCCAATTCTTTGTATACTTTATCCATCTGGTTATGCACCCGTTCCATTAGTTCTGGAACGTCATCTAATGTCAACCCCTTCGTTGGTATAGCTTCAAGGCAGTTGATTATGACATGACCTGCAACAAAAAATCAGAATACAACGGCTTCCTCAAATAAGATTTTTTTTTGTTACCACTTTCATGGTTATACGGCAGATACGGCGGTAGCTACGCCCCTGGATAAGGACGGTGTCATTTGCAATAAAACGGCCTTCGGACATTGTCGTGTTGTCTTAATATCTCTTAACAAACAACAAACTTTTTTGCCGTTCTCGGATAATAAGGAAAATAATTATTACTAATAATTATTAATACGGATTTAGATTTCTATCGCGTACCCACCTCTATTGTTTTATCATATCATATATTATAATCGATAAATATTCATTATAATTGACGTAAATACAAAATAATCATACTACAGTACATAGGCCAATGTTACCTATGCAATGATATCTGTAATCTATAAGTAGGTATGTAGGTAATTTAAAATAACTCTTATACTAATTTAAAAATGTAGTTTAGGAACTGCTTTATTATAAATCAGGAGTTTAGATTTCTAAAATAGTTATTTTGTGGACTACTACCAAGTACTATGAAAATGTGGGCACCTATAGCAGATTGGTGGCACATTGTGTAAACAGTATAGTTCTTCGTTATCATTTACGATACTAATTCAAAATTATACAAAACTCTTTAAGTACATACCTTTGTTGAAAATGTATTTCTTTTCATCGATGAAATAATATGGCGAGAATACTATAGGTATGATCGGCGCCTGCGCAGTGACGGCGATGACAAAGGCGCCTTTTTTGAACGGCAACAATTTTTTGTGATCTTTATTCCTAGTTCCTTCAGGAAACAGCAAAAGTTTTGTCTGAAAATTAGAAATAACGTGTTAAACATAAAGTAAAATCGTTAATACCTATGTATACTTTCGATTCATGAATTTGTTCAAATTTTCGAGGGTTCTGTATCAAAAGAAATTACTAGCATAAAAGCTTATAAAAGTTGAAAAACTGCACTTATAGGTTGATGAAAATATAAGTTTGTAATGGTTTTTAGTGATACCATTATAATTTATAACATTTTTTTAGTTTGTTTAACAATGTTTAGTATTTGTTGTCACAGCGGCAACAGAAATAAACCTTTAGTGCAAATTTCAACTGTCTAGCTATCACGCTTCTTGAAATATGGCTTGGAAACACAGACAGACATACAGAAAAGACTCAGTAATATGGTTCCGTGTTTACCCTTTGGGCACAGAACCCTAAAAATAGCTACCACTTTTTGTGCCATCTAGTGTAATTAAATAAAATCTTTTACTGAGAGCTTTGTAGAGTCTTACACAGATGGCATTCTTCTTTCTCAAAGAAAAAGTTTAAAAGACCAGGAATATCCACTTCGTGTATAAAAAGTGATCTTGGATAATTGGCACAGTAATTTAAAATTTAATTACAGATATTGTGTTCTCTATTCTCCGTTCTTAATGATGAGACAAATTCTACAGTCATAGTTCTCGTTTACTTGATATTATCTATAATTCCAAGAGTCCATGTCTAATTCGCTTCAGAGCATGACCGATTTGTGTCCCCTGGGATAAAGGGGCAAAAATCTCTCCAAGATCAAGTCGGTTTTGGTCTAATTTGGAAATGCTCTAGTAGTAGGTAATATGTAAAAAAAAAACAAATAGATGAAAATAATATAATAATAAGAAAAAAATTGATATCCACAGTCAGCAACTGAACTCACACATAGGTACCATTTCACATCAAAAAAATAATTCCAAAATGGTCACGTAGGCTTCGAAATTATTAAACAATCGTGTATGACTACAAGTTTTTTTTTATATAGTTTATGGAGGCAAACGAGCAATCTAAGGCATTTTCATGACTACCGACATCCATAGACAGCATAGAGACTATACAGATGCGTTGCCCCCCTTCTTTCTCCGCTCTCCATAGGCCACCGCACGAAACACGATAGCACAGTTGTCAGCTTACGCGGGTCTCGTGTAAGCGAGAGGTAGGTACCAGGTCGTGCCGGCCCCATACAGCTACATGCATCCATGCAGTGTGGCACTATCTCTTACAAGTATAATTTAACAGTGTGTTAAACCCAAAAACTTTTCTCAACATGTGATATCATATGACATTCACAATCTAGCTGGATCTAGGCCACAGTACTAACGCTAGCACATAACTAACGCTAATGAGTAATGTGCCTGAGATAGGGCACACGGAATTGCGTATGAGATATTAAATCATATTAATGAAGCGCTTAGGAATGTGGTACAATGAACTAGAATGAACAGTAAAAGATGGCGCTAGTGCACATGAAATGGGCCGGCACAGCCTATTAGGTATCTCTTAAGATAGTGAGAGCTAGTTCAGTCGTAATGGTCCAGCACAACGTAGGTTTTTTTTTTTTTTTTTTTTTTTTTTTTTTTATGGTAAGTGTGGGGCAAACGAGCAGTCGGAGTCATGACTACCGACGCCCATAGACATCCGCGTAGAGTCTATGCAGATGCGCTGCCCTCCTTTCTCCTACCACCTCCATGGGCCACCGGCTACTTACACACCGCACGAAACGCGACAGCACAGCTGTCACTTTACACCGGTCTCATGTAAGCGAGAGGTACCTCCTCGGTCGTGCCAGCCCAATTCGGCTGCATGCAAACATGCAGTGTGGCACTACCTCTTACAAAAACCTCTTGTGATAGTGAGACCCCTTTAAGTGATGTCAATACTATGACGTTTTGTGAATTTCCTGCGACCTATATATAAGGGGAGGAGGAAAGGAGGCCGTCGATAATCATCACTCCTGGCTCGTTTGCCCCATCTTCTTTAAAGTTCTAGTGTCCGTAATCAAACTCTCCGAAACGGCTGCACCGATTTTATAAAATTTCATTGTATACTGTTAATAAAAAAATTGTAGATCCAACTTTTTATCTCGATATGTCCTTATGATTGAAACTTACAGGTATTGAAGCTTTTTAGAATATGGGGGCAAACGAGATATCGGACCTTTTAGATGACCACCGGCGCTCATTGACATTCCTTCCTATGGGCCACCAGCTACTACAAGCCACACGAAAGGCGAAGGCATGGCTGTCACTTTACGCCGGTAAGTGGTAAGGATACCTCTCCGGTCGTACCGACCCAATTCCACTGGAATGCACTATTTCTTATTAGCAAGTGTAAGAATGCCTTACCCTGTCATTGTTGATTGCCTTGGAGGCCTGTTCGAGCTGCTGGTAAGCGCCTTTAGCGTTCTTCCTGTCCACAAACACAACTCCCCCTAGATACGCGACTATTCCGAAGGGGAACACGTACATCAGCTCCTTCTTAGCTATAGCAGTCAGTTTGTTTATTATGTGCCAAATGTTGAACATTCCTGAAAATAAAAATTCATTTCAGATTATGCCTATTTTTTCGGAGCCAAGGAGGATAATCCTAATAAGGCTTTGGTTTTGGGTCGAAAAGGGGAACGAACACATTCTCTCCAGCAGATGAAGATAGTTGCATTCTGATATGTTCCACGTAGGATAGCCTCTAATCTCTTTCGAGATAGCTGTTATAGCTGAAATTCGGTCTCACCATTTGTTGAGCCGCCCTAAGAAGCCACGGATGATGAAAACATTAAGCGGCTCGAGCGGAAGATCGGTGCCGACGTTAGTCAGCAAATGCCGAGCTTGGGGCCGATTTTGCAAGATATAAATGTTGTTTTATAAAAACTGTACTGTATTGCAATAATAATTGTAACTTATATGTATCTTGGCAAAATAAATACATATTTATTTATTTATAAAATCTGTCACATGGAACGAAACTAAAAGAATCGAGGGAGCCACTCTTAGGCATCTTTAATCACAAGATAACACGAGAGCCACAACTCTTCACTAGTATGTTTGCCGCCTCTTCCGCTTATAGTAGGTAGTGCCTGTGCTAATTAAGTTATTGCCATTTACTCTACTATAAAGTCATATATCTGTCTACTGAGAGTACGTAAAAGTACCTATCCCCATGTATGTCTATGGAAATGGGCAATCACTTGCCATAAGCTCATTCGACTGCTTTTTATTTTCTTATTCCTAAATTCCTCTTTTATTTTCTATATCCTTTCTTATTAACAACTAACAGACTTAGCAACAAAACACTGTAAAAAGGCCAAACTTAGTGCAGCGAAATGGTACTGATGTTTACACAATACGTCTGGCGTATTCAAATCGTAATTAATGTACCATTGTTCGCGCTGGAGGATAATTATAATCCTGAAGCGCATTCAATTAGCGCAATTTACACTCAAATAAGTAATGTTGTGAATGTGCGTAAATGGGTATATGAGTAGGAATTTCTATAGCACTAAGACTTAAACAAGGGAAGATATACTTCACAGGACAATTGATCTTTATTGTCATTACGCGTGTATAAGATAGGGCATTACTGTTGAGTCAGTTTCTGTGGTTTGGGAGTAATCAGTGGCCCAACAGCACAATTTAGCATTCGGATGTTAATATGTTCCGTTAATCACCACATGGCTATGGTTGATAGTTTCTCATCCTAGCTATAAAATAATTGAAATACGTCTGTCGCGAGTCTGTCGAGTTTGTACAGGAGAGTAAGATAACGCTCGCCAAATTCTGTTCTTGACAGACAAAGTTTCATTATTATGCTGCTACCAGTTACATTAAAATTAAAGTCTAATTGAAGCATTTCCCGCCATTCCTTCATAATTCCCAGCAAGACCTTTTATCTCATCTATATTCTAATTCAAAATCAAACGCGTACAAGGAAAAATAACAACGTCGAAGGGAAACTTGGCTCACAAAGGACGTGGTTGGTTAAACATAACGTACCAAGAATGTCGAGGGTGGACTGGTGGTTGGAGACAATGACGGCCCCCCTGTCCTCGGCCAAAACTTCCCCATTACGTAACTCCCATTTCAAGTTGTACAACTTTGTCATGTGTTTCAGTATGTTGGCCGCCATCCTGCAAACAAAACAAAGTTATCAACTTAATGTTAAATACAAACGAAATTGTATAAGGTGCTTTTCTGTTTTTTGCAGTCGAATTAGATCGGTACGACCGGGTACCTTTTTTTTGGTAACGCAGGGGAATATCTTTAAGTACGCTACCCAGGAGCCCGGATGGCTCAACCTGGTACAGAGTACCGACTAAACCCCTGCAGGTGCCTTCAGTCGCTATAGTTGGAGGGCCCCGGATCTACAATCAACAGCATCCCGTCAGCGACAGGCTGGCCTCGGTGAAAAGGCCAGACTTCTCCACCTTAGAGATTGTTCGGTCGCCTTTGAACAGTCCCTACTACAACGTTGGAACCGTGCGATGGGGTCAGGTTCCCATCCTGATCCCTGGTCCCAATGCTCCAATGGAGCACGCCACGCCGGTCGTTCCAATCCACGCTGCCATCTGCTAATTCAGAGGGACGGGTGGAGGACCTCCCATCTGAGCTGCTCGTAATCTGGCCTCTCCCTAAAAGCCTGTCCGGTATGGGTAGCGACGACCGGGTATCTACCCAGCCACATGATAGCAGTGAAGTGACAGCTAATGTTAGTGAGGTTTGTGACAATTTCCAAAGAAAGAAATTTTGAGCAAGTCTTGAGGCATTAACCGTCATCTATCCACTATTCGTTAGCTTCCTTATAAAAATATTCTATTCTACTGGAGGTCATACATTCTCGTCTTTAACTAGATTTCGACGTCGGGTTTTTCCCCGGACTATAAGCCGTACGAACCACGACAGCATAGCTATAAAAACTCCGGTAATGTCAGTGATGTAACTGTGCCACTCGAGCCCCGTGGCAAATTCATTGGATGGAGCCCCTAATATAAAGAAGCTTTTTTATGGTTACACAGGGGACAGTGTGTAATAATAAATGTTGAGAGTTGTCGTCTGACCGGAGGCCCCTTCCGGCTAGCGTTGTGGCATTTTGCCGACCCGCCACCCTATAGTTACGCGACTTGGTAATATGCAATTAAAAGCTATTTCCACGGTCATTGACGCCGTTTTAGGCTTCATTTAAGAAATGGTACGGCCTCTTACAAGACCACTTTATCATTGCCGTCGTTATTAAGGTCGATGTCTTCTCCAACCTTAATGATAATGCGATAAGTGAGGGCAAAGTTTCACTAAAGCCATGTTTAATAATTAAACAGTTTGGAAAGGTTATCAAATAGTGATTAGTAAATTCATTGAATTAACTAATTAGTGGATTGACGACTTGGCGGGTGGCCGCTGGACGTGACTGGTTTGGAACCTGGACCTATGACCTCTACGTGACAGGATTGGACGTCCTACGGTTACTATCCAAAATATATACCTTTGCTCGACGTTTCGACTGGGTTACACCAGCCGCGGTCCCGAGTCGACTGAATCAATAAACGCGAAAATCTCAAACAAGAATTATGAACTTTGTTTCTATCTTTCTTTCTTAGTTTCTAACAAACTTCGTTATTATTAGCTTGAAATCGTCTGGCAGGGCATTTAAAAATCAAAATCAAAATATTTTCATTCAAAATAGAATTTAAAAAATTGCTTTTTGAACGTCAAAAATTTTATCTACCATCGGTTCAACCCTAGCCCTGTCCTGAGAAGAACCGGCGAAACAAACTCAGCGAGCCATTCTTAATTATATACAATAAAGTATATAATTTACATTTATTTTTGTATAGAAGTAGCCTGGGAGGAGAGTATTATAGGGGGTAGGGAGAAGCCTACTATTCCCAAGGTGTGGTATCTGACATAAAACCTATTACTTTGTAATATAAGGGATATTACCACACCACCACACAAGCGTTCCTACTTTTTTAAATTTGTTGATTGTGAGTTTTTGGACGCTTTCTGGGATCTTATTGTAGAGGCGTATACATTGACCCCTAAAGGAATTCTTTACTCCGCTCAGTCTATGAAATGGTACATCTAGTTTGTGCCTGTTCCTAGTATTTCTATCATGATTAGCACTCATCTCATTGATACCAGAATTTTCCCATGAGACCAGAAAAGGTGCACCTGTTGTCCAAGGCCTGGTGCCAATATACATTAAGGATGACTGAAATGTTTCACTTTCATCGAATACCTATTTTTTTATGATATAGAGGGTCAAACGAGCAGCAGGAGCTATTTTCATGACTACCGACGCACATAGACATCCGCATAGAGACTAAACAAACGCGATGCCCTCCTGTCTCCTCCCACCTCCGTGGGCCACCGGCTACAAAATATACAAAATCTGTTTCTATTGTATTGGGTAAATTGAATAAAATAAAAGCTTTTATCTGGTCTAAAAAATAAATGTTAAAAGTTATCTCTGTAATATTTTCCTGCAAAAAGTAATTTAATAAATAAGCCGATAGTGGGAAATTTGTCAGTAAGACATTTATTCCCTAAGATATAGCATCCCTAAGAACATAATAGATCCTTAATAAATCTTGACGCAACGTGAATGAATGAATGTCTATATGGACCTTTTTTTTAAATTAGAGATTGATTTATTATGAGGCTTTTTGTTAGTAACTTTCTTGAAAATGATCTTTTTAATTAATTATTAGTGTCTGTAAACTGTCGAAGTCACAGGTAGCATTAAATTCAGGGGAGTGACAATATGGCGGCAGGACAACAATAGTCATGCGTCGGCCCATATGTGGCTGCCGGACAGACCAGGCCGTTGGTCGTACTTTATTCTTTTGAGAGAAGTCTTCTCTTCTTCTCATCTGATGAATTTGCTACGTGCCTCAAACGGCACAGTTACCTTCATAATACATACATTTTAAATATATAAAACTATTCTAATAACATAAAGCTGAAGAGTTCGTTTGTTTGAACGCGCTAATCTCTGGAAGAACTGGTCCGATTTGAAAAACTCTTTCAGTTTTAGTTAGTCCATTCAGCGAGGAAGGCTATAGGCTACTTTTTAACCGACTGCGGTAAAAAACTAATTCACGTAAACGCAGTTGCGGGCGTCCGCTAGTTCTAAATAAAGTGTATTGAAGTAGCGAGTGCAAACTTATATATAATAGAGGTGTGGTAGAGCCAAGCAATTTTCTCAGATAACCATCGGAAGACGTGGGAACTGGATCAAATTGTGTCGTAAATACATGTTATTTTTATAAAATGTCTTCTACCACGCAATGTAAAGCAAATGTTACTGCTTATCTGGAATTGTTTCTTGTAGACGGTAGACTGTATCTGAATATAGATTGAAAATGAATAAAAGCAGAAGAACCAATAAGCTATAGGATCCATCTGCGTTTGACACGAGATGATGAATTATGTAGATGCGTTGCCCTCCTGCAGAAAGAGCATAAAACGTGACAGCTTAGCTACTAAGTAATCCCGCGTGATAGGACCGTTTTGGCAATGCATCACGACAAAATGATACTACTGTACTACAGCGACGAATGTGAAACGATAAAGCTATGATCGATTAAGAAACCGGATTTTTGTAGTTATCTCCTATCTGTAGGACACTTGAAGATTATTTGATAACCGTGTGTTATTTTTCTTTTTAATCATGTAGGTATTTGTTTGTTTTTTCCAGTTTTAAGTTACTATTATGAGTAACTTTGTGACGTGTCAATAAATATATCTTTCCCACTTTAACTCTGTTTTTTTTGGTTCAAGGTTCATTGTTAAACTAGCGGACACCCGCAACTTCGTTTACGTTAATCTTTTTTTTACCGCAGTCAGTTAAAAGTTGTCTACAGCCTTTCAAGTTAATTTTTCAAATCAGACCAGTAGTTCCAGAGATTAGCGCGTTCAAAGAAATAAAAAAACAAACTCTTCAGCTTTATATTATTAGTACAGATATCAGCCCGTCCCGATTTAACAAGTGTATCAATAATATATTAACACCCCCAATACAATATACATCCTTTGGCCAACAATTTCCCTGGCTTACCCA
>LUGF01001521.1:57671-75842 GCA_001625245.1 Calycopis cecrops
TATCGAAATTTACGCGGGCGAAGCCGCGGGGCGCAGCTAGTAATATTATAAATGCGAAAGTTTGTGTGTTTGTTTGTTTGTTTGTTACTCCTTCACGCAAAAACTACTAAACCGATTTTCATGAAATTTGGCACACACTTAGATGATAACTTGGATTAACACAGGATAGTTTTTATCCCGAAAAAATGTTCCTATGGGATGCCATGGGATGATTTTCCACGATATTGAAATTTTCGCGGGTGAAACCGCGGGGCGCAGCTAGTAGCTAATAAGCAGGAAGAGCGCTCCCAAGTAACGGGTCATTAGGAAAAATCTGATGCTGTAACATATTCCTTACTAATTGATAAAACCTCATTGTTAAATATGACAATTATTCATTGACATGAAGATGTGTTGTTGTTATTGTTAAATAAATCTGTGAGGATTGTGATAATGTCTGTGTACCCTGTTACGAAAGTGGCGTATTGGAGCGTTCGATCTTTTTGATATTTTTTTTCTTTTTTTTATGATATAGGAGGGCAAACGAGCAGCCGGAACCATTTTCATGACTACCGACGCCCACAAGAGGCTATACAGATGCGCTGCCCTCCTTTCTCCTCCCACCTCCATGGGCCGCCGGCTACTTATACACCGCACGAAACGCGACAGCACAGCTGTCACTTTACGCCAGTCTCGTGTAAGCGAGAGGTACCTCCCCGGTCGGCCGGCCCAATTCTACTGCATGCTAGCATGCAGTGTGGCACTACCTCTTACCAAAAGGTAAGGTAATAAGGGAGCAAACAAGGAATAGGAGCCATGCATACGCATAGAGGTTATGTAGATGCATTGCTCTCCTTTATCCTCCTTCCATGGCACCAGCTACTTACACACCGCACGAAATGCGACAGCACAGCTATCGCTTCACGCCGGTGTAAGCGAGAGGTACCTCTTCGGCCGTGCCGATCCAATTTGGGCATGCATGCATTCAGATTTCAGTGTGACACTACCATTTACAATGTGTTGTTGGTGTAAAACAAATGGCGTCGACTAATCCAAGTTGCATTTGCGGCTAAAAACAATGTAAATTATCTATTAAATCAAGCCACGAATGCCATAGAAATACAACTTAATTAAACATAACGATATCCAGTTAAAACAATCACCTAAGTTGTGTAAGTTAGTTTGGTAAGTTCGTAACTTAGTCGGCAGCGTGCAGTGTTCAGTTACTTTTGACTTAAACATGATGCTCTGCAAGTTGCTTGCTTTTAATTATTACTCTGTACAACTTCTTTGGCTTCAACTTTGTGTTTATATTATTCCGACTAACATAATTTATGTTGGCGTTCTGTAGAATCTGCTCGAATATCCGAGCCAGGGGTTCAGGTTCAGTGTCTAACTTAGGAATCTTTAAACATTTTTTTAATTTTTATTTCTTATATTTTTTTATAATTGACTTGGTCACTTGATCTGCGCAAAACAAGGAGACTGTGATAAAACTGCATATTTGCTTCCTTGGTTCTTTTATCTCGTTTCTTGTGTCTATTAACGTCCTGATTTTTTCATATTAAAAACTGCCTTGTGGTCTAGTGGCAGATGTGTTCAACCACAGTCGTGAGGTCCCGCGTTCTAATACCGGATGGAATCAAGAAATGTTGTTGGAATTTTTCAGTTTCTGGTAACAGTCCGGAGTCAGGAAGTCGGAGGTGTTACACACCCGTACCTCGGAGGTGGTGACGGCTTCTCGTCCCATCGGAATAAGAGAATGAGCGAAAAGAGAGTGCACTTGTATCTGCGCAATAACTTGCGCTCTATAATACGCCCAAAACAGATGAAATTTCGATTACCGCGATATTATTATCAAAGTCCCGGTTAGTTTAAAAATTAAAAATTCGGAATCGCATGTTTGGAGTAATTAAGTAATATGAAGCACTTCTAAGGTTACTCTAATGTTAAGTATTTACCATGAGACTAACACCTTTGAAAGTTCTTGATCTCCTTTCACCGCAAGTCGGTACCGAACTACGTACGTGCGATACGTTTCTAAAGCTGACAGCCGTACAAACTTCACAAGTTCTGCTGCGAACATTCCCCAACTCGGGATAATATTGTGACTTGCCGAAATTCGTCCTAAGACCGAAAGTTTCAGGACCGAAAGTTATTATTACTTTACATGTCGCATAAATCAACGACTGAGCTCAATTGACTGACTATTTTAATACGAGTGAGCGTTATAAGGGGCAGCGCACATTGACAGTGACGAACAGACTTTACAAGTTCAAACTTAAATACTTTCATATACTAGTGGTTGCGTCAGAAATAATGTCGATTAAGAAAAGCTTAGCTCTATATCAAGTTCTTATTTTAAGAGTGTAAACCAATTGGGATATGATGACTGCCGACACTCATCAACATTTGCAAATTCAGATTCGTCGTCCTCGAACTGACAAATCGACTGGTTTTTTGGTTCAAAAATATTTTCTAAAGTTTTTATTAGCCATGTTTTAGGGTAAAATGTGACAAAATCGCCATTAGTATAGCGATATTCATAATATTTTTTATTGTTAATCCAAAACACAAATGTAAATGTGTTTGTATTTTTAATGTGATAGTAGGTTTTTGCCGATCTACAGACTTGCATACAACTTGCGGGCCAGAAATGAGACATCTCCTTTACAATACGGTTACTTCAGCTCCTTCATTTTAAAGTCTTTTATTGCGTTAACAAGTATCCTTGTTTTTATGATTATTCTAATCTGCACGATAAAGTGTAATCCATTCATTCAGACTGTTTGCTATCTGTATAGTTTACAACATTCTCCACAGCGACGTCTATGGTAAACAGTGAGATTAATATAATCAATGTAAATAGATTTGGGTCGGTGCGGCTAAAGCGTGTATCCAGTTGTGTACTACATAAACTTCACTATCACTGAATATTAAATTGGATAAACTGAACGATCTAGGACGCTTATTTTTAGCCACTCTAATTTAATTTGAATATTGATTATTTCTATTGGTTGCTATGAAAACTTATATAATTATTTGTTTAAGTTTATTTTGCTTTAAATAACACTTATAAGTAATACCACAGACGTTAACATATAATTTGTTGTAACCGAAATTCGACTGAACTTTACTTTTTTTATTGTATAAGGGAGCAAAAGAGAACGGCTAGCTAGTCTCGTCTCGTATGCTGAAGTAACATGTATTCCTTCATTTGTTTCACTCACAAGCATACATGTAATTGTTTTTATGGTATAAGGGGCAAACGAACAGTCGGCGCCATTTTAATGACAGGTAATACAGATACGTTGTCCTCCTTCCTCCTACTCCCTCCATGGACCACCGGCTACTTACACACCGCACAAACGCCTCGCTAAACGGTTGTATTCACCGAGTTGTTTTTTTTCTTTTTCATTTTTTTTTCATTTGTCGTCACTATATGCGTGAGCACTGAATCTGCACTGCAGGTAAACATTAACTGGTAATAAGTACCTATATGATTTTCTTTTGCCTCTTGCAATAAATTACAAAATTTATAGGTAATACGTAATGTACCTAATATAACGTTTTACCTTAGTGCTCCTTTATTCCAAAGTGTTTTTATTGCGTCAACAAGCATCCTTATGTTCTATTATCATTTTAATCTGCATAATAAAGTTATTAATTATATCTTTTGTTAAGCTAAATAAGTGTTGTATCGGAAAAAAATATTGTATCGATAAATTAATTATTATATCAATCGAAAAACGCACAAGGTTCGTAGCAAAAGTAATTAGCCCTGGTCTAATCATGTTATATTATGATAAGATATATGAAGAGGACACCGAGGCATTGAAAATTAATTAGATATGACGATTGAGTGTGTATTTTATAGGGGAGAGTAAAAATAGCCGTTTTAATTAAAAATGTCCGTTGTGGTGTAGGCGCCTTGTGGTCGTGAGATCACGGGTTCGAATCCTGGGTCGGACCGAAAGTATTATTGGGATTTGTGATTTATAAAACAGTTAGGACACACACTCACACACACCTCTCACTTAGACGACACCAGCGTAAATTGACAGCTGTGCTATCACGTTTTGCGCTGTGTAAGAAGCGAGTAAGTAGCGTAAGAGCGTAGAAGAGGAAAGAGGGCAATGCACCTATATTTTTATGAAATTTGGCCCTTTTATATTAAAAATATTAAAAAATGTGTATACTTTAGACCACACAACTGAAGTAAAACTTAATTATTGATTTAATATACAAATTCGTTACCGTAGTTACAATGACATGACATGTAATATAAAAAAATATTTTTTAAATACAAAAAAGTTTCACTTAGATCGAGTTTGAATTTCGAATTCGAATGACAACTTCCATTCAGTCATTTTTGTAACGTTCTACAAGTATACAAGTTTTACTTCAGAAAAGTTTGTGAGTGTTTGAATAACGGGATTCCGAAATGAAACCACATAATAGTCTATTTTTGGGTTGTGCAGATGTTTTCAGACATCACCACCAATAGTTATATCGGATAACCTGGATGTTCATTGTCAACATAATCAGCTTAAGGCGACATGAGTGGCAATTGAGATCTGCCTAAGGATTTTTGTGGCCAGCGTGCTCGAAAATAGAGACAATATTTAGTTTAATATTATATAATAACAGTAATCATATAAACAAGTGAATTCACAAATTTATTCGATTGCTATCTATTCCTAAGATAAGTACATAATATTTTCATAGTTATTGAATATCATGTCTATATCATCTAACGCTGTTGGTGAAGATGGCATAAGTCGAAAGATGATTATTCCCATCATAGATATTCTTACTCCTATCCTAGTTCATATTTTTAATTTTTCTGTGTGCAATAACGTCTTTCCAAGTATCTGGAAAGGCGCTAACATTATTCCTCTACCCAAGTGTGCACGACCTAAGTCAGTATCTGATTACCGTCCAATTTCAGTTTTATTATTTTTATCTAAAGCTCTTGAACGTCTTATCCACCATCAACTTACTAATTACATAATAAAAAACGATATTATAAGTCCTTTTCAGTCGGGTTTTAGATCTGGCCATAGCACCACTACGGCTTTGATAAAGGTCACTGACGACATACGCTTTGGGATGGATAACAAAAAACTAACATTACTTACTTTGTTAGATTTTAGTAATGCTTTTAACTCTATTGACCACGATATACTGATTAGTATATTACGGTCCCTTCATTTTTCTCCTACAGTGAATGAGTGGTTTCGAAGTTATCTTCTTGGAAGGTGCCAGAGGGTTAAAGTCTCAGAAAGCTTTTCTAGCTGGTCTCCTGTCACTAACGGCGTCCCCCAAGGGGGTGTCTTGTCTCCTCTTCTTTTTGCTCTTTTTATTAATACTATTACTCTTTCTATTTCTTCAAATTTCCACTTGTACGCCGATGATCTCCAAATCTATACTCAGACATCGGTGGAGAACTTGTCCATTGCTATAGATCTCATGAACAAAGATTTGAATACTATCTGCGAATGGAGTAAATGTCATGGCCTTCGTATTAATCCTGCGAAAACACAATGCATTATCGTAGGTAGTCCTGGTTTACTTTCACGGGTTTCCCGGAATAACCTCTCTCCAGTGGTCATAGACGGAACCACTATCTCCTATTCTAAATATGTGAAAGATCTCGGTGTGTATCTAGATCAAAACCTGTCCTGGGAATATCACATTAAAGAGTTGAGTAGGAAGGTTTTCGCAGCATGGCACTCTATAAAACGTCTTTGTAACTTTCTTCCCATTCCCACAAAAGTTGGAATTGCAGAATCGTTACTTTTGTCAATTATTGATTACGCAGATACTTGTTTCGTGAACTTAACTGATGAAAGGTTAAACAAATTGGAGCGCCTACAAAATATGGCCATACGGTTTATTTTTGGGGTGCTAAAATTTGAACATTTATCCGAATACCGCACGAAACTCAACTGGTTGACTATCCGTTTTCGTCGTAACGCCAGGATGCTTTCTCTCTTATACTCCATATTATTCGATCCGAGAACACCTGCTTATCTAAAAGAAAAATTTGTATTTCGGCAGTTGGATTCCAAAGAATTACGTTCTTCTAATAATCTTCTTCTTGAACTACCCATGCACCACACTAAATAATTTAATTCCTCCTTTACTGTTCGATCAATTTTACTTTGGAACTCGCTGCCTACCCACATAAAACGCGCGAAAAATATCAATAATTTTAAATCTTTAGTGAAAAAACTCTACCTTGCCTGTCAAAGCTAAAAATAGAAAATATCGTAAGTCCAAGATAATATTTATTATTATTCATGTTGTTAATGCTATTATTTATTATGTATGTGTGTATATGTATGTATGTTTATATGTATGTATATATGTATGTATATGTGTATATATTGATATAACGTATATAACGTGTAATATTATATCGGATATTTATTAGTACATTCATTACTTTTATATAGATTTAAGTTATTGTGCACTGCCTCATATTAAGATTAAGTTTTTTTTTCCTATATGTACTGGTTGCCTGGAAGAAATTACTGCATAGTAATAAGGCCGCCTTTGTGGACATTTATGTATTTATTTATTTTTGTGTAATGTTAAAATTCTGTAATGTACACAATAAAGAATATTTCATTCATTCATTCAAGTGAATTCTCAATGAACATTTAATCAAAAAAAGGAACGTCACAAAACACTATTTTATAGTGTTTTTTCATGAAAGTTTATTATTTTTTTATAGAGGCAAATCTGTTTAATCGTGTTTCGAGTTTATAAATTTATTTAATCGAGTTTCGATTCGTGTTTTTCCTTACCATAAGTTATAGCGATAAAATCAGTTGCTTTATTGTAATGAGTAATATTCGCGTTTCTTAAGACATAATTATGTGAACTTCTATTCTATTAAGTTCTAACATAATGAAATAAAGTTATTTCAAGCGCGACCGGCGACGTCATGGCATATAATAACAGACGGTAACTACGTTACCTCGCACCTGCCGACCGTACGGTGCATTGAATATTACCTTAATGCAACACGCCGGAAATTGCTTTTACATTTTATTAGATAAACTCCGAAACTAAATACGGCTTAAGAGTATGAAGTATGCATCGACGTAATAAGCGCTTTACAGCATAGGTTTATTTCAATAATGTTGCGGCAATTTTTGTTTTAATTTATAGTATAAGAGGGATAAAGAACTCTACCTAGCGCATAGACTTACAAATCGACCGTAGCAATTAACAAAGTCGGATCTGCATTTTTGTGATTTTCTTTTCATTCTGGTCGTAAAAATGCTTTAAAAACCTTCAAATAAATCGTCTTTCTTTTCTCAAGTTCGAGATTACGAATTCATCACATCACATATTTGAGTAAGTAATAAAAATAATATAATATGTGGTAGCATTATAAAATAATTTTTAAGGCCTTTAATGCAATGAAAAGAAAATCACAAAAATGCAGATACGACTTTTTACGGTCGAAATATGTATAGGTACGCAGGTGTGTTGCCTTCCTTCCACTGACACAAGAAAATATTTGTTTGTGCAATTCAACTTCACTCTCCGGAGACATCCACACCTCTAGTCTATACGGAACCCTCGGTCTCGACTCTCACTTAGCCCGTTTTGCTCTTGCTCTTTGCCCTATAAAAATTTAAATTATTATGTAATTTTCGTGTGCTATCAAATTTATAATTGAACAACCTAACATTATATTCTAATTCATATTCAGCAATTTCGCCAAAATTGTCATCTAAGGAATTGTAAATTTCATGGCCAGGCAGGCTCGATTATAATATGTAAATTAGGCCTATAAAAATCTGTTGTAATAATGTGCCTTATTTTTAAGGTCATAAACCTTTAGGTGTTTTCTGTTGCATGAGAGAAAACGATCAATCGGGTCATGTGATGGCAAATGCCTACCTTTAGAGGGATTAGATTGGAGGGGAGGAGGAGAGGAGGGGAGAAGGAGAGCAGTGCGTCAGAAGTCTACGGGCGTTGGTAGTCATGAAAAGGCTCCGACTGCTCGTTTGCTCCCTTACACTATAAAAAAGACATATAAACGAGTAGTGGTAATTCAGATGAAATTATTTTACATTATTAGTGAGTAAGAGTACGTTGGATTTTCCGGACACCAACCTGTAGCCAATTAAACTAAGCTACAGTGTAGCAAGTATATCATCTATTTTATTAGGCATATTATTATAGGCGACGAAAAAATCCCGCCTCTTTTTGTAAAGAAAGAAAGAAAAGAAAACAGGAATTTCAATTTTAAATGAAGAACAAATGGAGAAAATGAGCGGAAAGCTGATATTTTTATATTCTCTATCGCATATTGCATTAGATATGCATCAAACTAATTAGTGAATTTCGATCTTCAGGCGATCCTTACGTCACATCAGTTGTAGTAAAAAATAAAACAGAGGATCAGCAACAAATCACTTTGATTATAATAGAACTACGCTACTCGAACGGAGTCGCCGGCACCAGCTAGTTCAAATGTCAAAGGATAACAAGAGACATAAACGATGTAAGCTCAGTAAGCTGAGTTTACGTTCTGTTGCTTTATCACTATTTCATATGATTTTGCTCGTCATTTTTTTTTCGCTTTAGAAGTATTTTTTTTGTTCGTATAGCATCAAACGGGCAGTCGGAGCCATTTTCATGTCTACCGACGCCAATAGACATCCGCATAGAGTCTATACAGATGCGCTGCCCTCGTTTCTCCTCCCACCTCCATGGGCCACCGGCTACTTACACACCGTACGAAACGCGACAGCACAGCTGTCACTTTATGCCGGTCTGGTGTAAGTGAGAGGTATCTCCCGGGTCATGCCGGCCCAATTTGGCCGTATGCAAGCAGTACTGTAACGTATGGAGTTTCCTCCATACTTAAATATCACTTAAGACCTCTTTGTTTGACATATTTTTACTAGAAGAATATAAATGCGAATTTTGAAATATAGAACGTATATTTTTTCTTGTCAGAAAAAGATTCTACAAGTCTCGATATAACGAGAAATGGTTTGAACGAATGATGAACTCTCTTAGCTAGGTTCTAAATTTTATAATCAAGACAAATGTATCTTATATAATATGATTCAGAAATAAATGCATTGAAAATAATTATATCAAGTATTCATATTTATCTCCATTTAAGCCAGATGGCATAGTACAGCATTAGGAAGTTAGTAAGTAGGTTTTTCAGGTTTTTCAGGTGATACCGCTCCACATCTACCAGACTACGCAACCCCATATACGTCTGGAGCGGAAATATCACACTGGTGGAGGCCCGAACCCGGGGAAGGAAGAGAGGACCCAATGAAGAAGTCACAAGAATGATGTCCTGCGGACGTCGCAATGCGCGGTGGCCGTGCGGAAGGTGTCCCGGCTATCACAAGATGGATGCAGCATCCCCGAAGATGGGACAAAGTTAAGTGATCACGTTATACTGTTATTATTCATGGGGCGGCATCTATCAAAGTAAGCAATGATAGATCGAAGGTAAATTATGAGGGTAAAAATATCCTCGCGCGCCCAGGGACAACTTCGTTGGAAGGTGGCCTGTGTGTGCGGTAACTGCCCCCGCATGCCGTCGTCACTGCATGAAATTTGTGGCTACGGAAATTTCGTAAAAATGGCTGCGTATTTTATATTCGTAAAGAGATGCATATGTGAATAAAGATGTGCGACAGTTATATGTTCAGCTATGATTGCTTCGAGGCTCACTCGCTGAATAAGTTTCAAGAAGGAAGGAAGGGCCTATTGGAGAACTGTTTTAATGTTTTATAATCGCGGGATTAAGGCAATGACGCGGACAAAGATATAATCGTGTATCATGTAGTGTAAAAATATGTAAAGTATAGGTATAAGATGCATGTTGTAATATATAATGCGAGCTTAGGTATGTGTAGGTATGTAATGTATATTATGGTAATAATGTAAAATAAAATTTTTACATTATATAAAATAAAAATGGGTTAAAAATTATATTGACGGTTGTCAAAATAAGAAAAATATTTCATTTGACAACATCATGTAATTAGGTTTGCATCACAACATATTTTATTTGATAATCGAGGTTAGCGTCGCATTGTCGTAAGAATGGTAGGGAATTGTGAATAATTAATATATTCGATGTTGGTTATTATTTGAATGAGTCCAAGATGAGTAAGCCATCGTGGATAGTGTTCTTGCATCGAAGTGCATCAAAGCATCGATAGGGTAGTGACGCGATTAAGGGAATACTGGTAGGTATAGGGAAAAGAATAGGATTTGCGTATCGAGTGAATAAAAGGCGGCGGTTATGGAATGTGACATAGGGAGATATAGGCTTATTTATAATAGGTGGGTGAATTATGTACGAAATGGGTTCGGAGTAGGATGATTTTAAGTAATGGGCACTGAATAGTTGTAGGTTGGCATAGTATATAAATGCTTTGAGTAGGCATCGCGTAGGGGTATAGGTTTAGGATAGGTCATGGAGAGGTTACAACGTACGTACGTAATGTATAAGATTAGGTAATAATGAATGGTTATTTTTCCTTAGATTTATAAGGTTATAATAGGTCATTGAAGAGATGCAACGCGATAATAATTTAAACATAAGAATATATGTACAGATGTGTTCTCTTTTTCATATGCTGTGAACAAAGAAGCGGACAATAGGTGCAATGAGGTGCACAGATGGCATGGCTGATTTTAAGTCTGATATGTGATGGGTATCAGTGAGAGGATTAAAACCAAATGAAGGCTCCTAATAAGATATGCGTAGCATGCCAGGACGGATGACTGCGGCTAGATGCAAGAGAGACGCCCGAACGAAAATGGATGGTGGATTTTAATTATTAAATTTTCTTAGCTAGGCTGGCGATTGAATGATATGGGATGTTTGCGAGGGAAGTTAGCGATTGAATTCAGATTCGGATGAACTCGAGCTCTGGTTGAATGAGGGAGTACAAATTATAAAACACACGTAGTGCATAGCATTGTGTGGGCTAGATGATTTGTCAGTCTGGTTTGTGTTTCCAAATTCGTCAGGTCGGAGAGGGAGTCTAGAGGATGAATCAATCTGGTAAAATCGGAATGAAAGATCTTTGATGGTGATAATATAACTGATTTACAGCCAATCAGAGTTACCCTCTCTTAGATATGTGCACGTCGTAGTCAAAGCTGGAATTTCTTTAAGTCGATTAAGAGTGTTTTGCCTTGATCATTTGCCTTGTTTACTTGCCTCTAGTTCTTCAGTTGATGTAATCGCGGTGGATATAACTTTGACTTTGTGTTGACTTTGTGTCCTACCAAAATTGTATTAATTGACGAGTTATGAGAAGGAGCAGAATCGAATACAAACCTAATTCCAATTTATGTGACTAGTAGTGTAAATGAAATGAAAGTTTCTAAGAAAATATTCGTGATAGATTAGGTAGGTAGTTTTTGAAGACAATGTATAAAGTAGATATGTTATTATGTTAGATTTAATTTATATGGTAGGTCTGTTGCTAGGAAGATAGTTTAAATATTTTTTTTTTGGAATTGTTTGTGTAAACAGGTTGCTATGGCTTTTACAGGGTTTTGCCATAGAAGGTTGGACCTTGATGAGGGGTAAGAAAATTCCACTTGAGATATTGAAACTAGAGTTTATGGAATTTCTATTACCTTAAGGTCCAGCCACTTCACAGTAAGAAGGATCTGTATTTCTGTCTACGATATTTTCCCCTGTTAGGTAGCTGAATTATGTTTGTTGGTTTGTATAATTTTTGTCTAAGTTTAGTCAAAAATTCTTTTGAGGAGGGAGGATAATGTAACGTATGGAGTTTCCTCCATACTTACATATCACTTAAGACCTCTTTGTTTGACATATTTTTACTAGAAGAATATAAATGAGAATTTTGAAATATAGAACGTATATTTTTTCTTGTCAGAAAAAGATTCTACAAGTCTCGATATAACGAGAAATGGTTTGAACGAATGACGAACTCTCTTAGCTAGGTTCTAAATTTTATAATCAAGACAAATGTATCTTATATAATATGATCCAGAAATAAATGCATTGAAAATAATTATATCAAGTATTCCTATTTATATCCATTTAAGCCAGATGGCATAGTACAGCATTAGGAAGTTAGTAAGTAGGTTTTTCAGGTTTTTCAGGTGATACCGCTCCACATCTACCAGACTACGCAACCCCATATACGTCTGGAGCGGGATTATCACAGTACATTCAATAACTCCTAAACTTAATACTAATATTTTATTCTAAATTATTCTGTCTCCTCATTATATACACGAAGTTTTTATTTTAATTAAATTTGAAATATTTTGGCAACTGCCATCCTTTTGAATCGATGAGCGAGAGAAGGTCGTAACTCATAAAAACAGCCTGCGTAAATGGAATTTATGGCGTTGTTTTGGTAATAAAGGTATAATGAAACATTTTTTCTTCTCATAGACAAATTTCAATGCTTTGTTGGCGAGCCTTATGATAATATTTTATTATAATTTCATGTTCATTAAGTATCTTTATTGTCATTATCATCATGCGGCACGGCAGTAAAATGGAATAGAATAATTTTTATATTCCTATATCCCTAACTTAAAAATTTGTTATTAATATCAATCACAAATAGGAAGAAATTTAAGAGTTATCAAATAAGTATAAGCAGAATTTTGTTGTAATATTTTGCCTAAAAAATCTAACTTAATGAATAAGCTCAAGTTTAAGAAATTGTTGTGGATTAATTGAAGTTTAGTAAGAGATTTTTATAATCCGTCTAGCTGTTCGCATGTTTTTTTTAAATGTCGTAATAAAATGTTGAAATATTCTTCATTCACGTATTATTCTAGGTATATCGAATGTACACAAAATAAATCATGATATCGGCAAAGATGCTTACGACGAGTGAACACAAACATTGAGGGCGCGAGATCTTTATACATTATACTAGCTGTGCCCCGGTTTTCCTCGCGTAACTGCAGCGTCATTTGCCGGTTTTGTTCAGTGACATACACACACAAGAAAAATATATATATAAAGATAGGTACCTAAGATCAATCAATAGACAACTCCGTTTCGAAGAAATGATTTTCTCCCCTTCTACACTTGAATTTACTATTTAAGGAGAACCTACCATTGCACAAGAAAAGTGTGTAAAAACCTACCTAGGTTGGAAAGTCCAATATTTGAGAACTAGATGAACTCTGTTAGGTATATATTTCTTTCATAATAAATTGTAAGCAATAGTGTATGGGAAAATACATTGAATATATTATGCACTCTATAGATTGGTTGAGACAAGCTAGTGATCAAACTAGCCACGGAATTAAGAACCTGTTTACAAAACCTCCATCTAGTTATCAGACTTAGATTCACTAGGATCAACGACAAAGTCTACCGAAATTACGAATAATTAAACCACCTATCTGTATGACTTCCCCGCTCTTTTGTGCCGGCGCCATTGTACCTATGCGAACGATTTTTTGACGTGTAGTTACGGCTACTTCACCGTTTGTAGGCGTGGTTTTCAGTGTTTCATGGATCACTGCAGCGGACGTGGTGATAAATCTCAACTTCCGGTATCTGAGGCGTTTTATTAATGGTAAGGGTCAATTCACACCAAAAGCGCGGCGAAGCGCAGCAAAACGAAGCGCAGTTTATGTGTCATATGAATTTCAACTTTATAATAATTGCTATAATACCTATTATCGCATGAGAAACTCGAACGAGTCGCGCGGATTCGAGCGACTGCGCGAGGATTCTCTGGAATCCGCGCGGAAGTCGCGAGAATTCGATAATAAGTACTACAGTAATGAAAATAAAGTTTAAATTTATATGACACTGAAAATGCGCTCCGCTTCGCTGCGCTTCGTCGCGCTTTTGGTGTGAATTGACCCTAAGGCCTCAGACCAAATAAAACGTACTGGTAAGGCACATACAAGACGGTTAAAAAAACTTATAGTGTACAACAGGCCTTATGAGCTAAACAGCAACAGGCCGCGTGCGTTTCTTAACTAATCACGAGCTGATAATAATGAATATAACGATATCAGCCTAAAACGGTCCGCTGAACAAACTATATTCGTCCTTAATCCGATTTAGTCCGAACTAAGTCGATGTGGGATAGTGAATTTGCAATTCTACGACTTAACTTCTTCAAACCTAATCGCTCTCTGGTGATTGCATGTGAAGATGAACCGCATTTACTTCAAGCGCACTGAAGCTCGGTGTGATGCGGTAATTCGGTATGAGATTTTGTTTTCAAGTGAACCGAATAATGCAATTCATTGAAGAAAATAGATGTTCATCCCATGATTTTGTGAAATAGGAGTTGTTATAGAGGCAAGACTGAACCGAGAAAGAAACTTTATATTAGTTTTAGTAAGAGGTAGTGCTACAGTGCATGCAGCCGAATTGGGCCGGCACGACCGGGGAGGTACCTCTCGCTTACACGAGAGCGGCGTGAAGTGACAGCTGTGTTGTCGAGTTTCGTGCGGTGTGTAAGTAGCCGGTGGCCTATAGAAGTGGAAGGAGAAAGGAGGGCAGCGCATCTGTGTAGTTTCTATATGGATAGATGTCTATGGGCGTCGGTAGTCATCAAAATGGCTCCGACTGCTCGTTTGCCCCCCCATACTATAAAAAAAAAAAAAAATTAGAAAGTTTTTGTGACAGTATTTTTTTATAATCGCTTGTTTTCAATTTTCATGCGATGTTTTTGTTTGTATAATTCCTATATTGATAAATAGAGCCAAAGAGTGTTACATACATTATTATCGTTATGATAAAAATCTTGTGAAACAAACAAGTGCGCCCTTTGTTCCATAAGGTTTTGCATGTGGTGATATTATGACCCGTGATAAGTGACTAAGCATCTTTATTTACGTCAAGTTATGTAGGGTTGTGATCTGAATGCAATTTTGACAAAAAAACAAACAAATTTTAAATTTAAAGTTGGTTTTAACATATTATATACAATTATAATAATTGCATTATAAAAAAACGTTTGACTTCGAATGCAGTTTGATTGTGTATCTAAGAATCATTTTCGACATTCGCACTACTGAGCTCGAAATCAATTTGTAAATTGTTTGTAATTTGTAAGTATTTGTTGTGGTAATATACATGAAGGTAAATAAATTTCATTAAAATTTTAAAATCAAATACATGTTACATAAAAATATTAGCGCTCTGCACATATTCTACCTAAAATCTTCATACATATATCACAAATCAGCCCGACAGCTAGCTAATATATGATTTATTTACACACAAGTGTAAAAAAATCCCGTTTCCCCGTATCAATGCTTGCAATCTACATGCTTGAACCTTATCATTAATTTGCTAGGTAGGTATACATACACACACTGTTGTCAACCGCAACAACTATGACTCAATATTTTGGAACTAATAGATATAATTTAGAAATCGAATAAGATAATCAAATCGACTTGGCACTTTATCTTTTGCCCATTTAAATCGGAATTGGAATCTTGATAAGAAAAAAAAAAATGTGTTAAATTTCGTAACATTTAACACACAACTTGATTTTTTTTATATAAAGCATATGTCTTATACAGCTTAGAAGATAATCTATGCTTCTAAATATAATCATTAGGCTACAGTGAGCATATAAATGTTATAGTCACTCTAGCTTCTTATCACATATCGAATAGGAGGGGATATCTTTTTTCTTGGAAAGATATCACTGGATTTCAATGTTCATCCAACACCTGTGGGCTCGGCGTTCATTGAACGAAGCATATGTTCAACATTGTATGTTGAAATAATAATAAAAATACGGACAACGTACTCGCTTATCTTCCCGGAATATCGGATTCGCTATCACCTGCGTTTAACACCTGATAACGAGTTGGAAGGTGATAAATAAATGATTGTGATGATTTAATCTGAAGCTACTCTTTCTCATGATATTTTTTGATTGTGAAAAATTCATAGTACATGTGTGTTATTAAGCGTATAATATGGTTATCCAATAAAGACGGTTTTTTATCAGATCATTGATGACGTCAGCATAATTATTACGCAGAGTGTTGTCACTTTACGGATTTTTTTGTGGATTTTTGTAGTGGGATCGGCGTATGTGTCAGAGGTCCACGGTAGTTCAGTTAAACCTTGACATTATTGTCTACATACAGTCATTTTTAATATAAATAAGATTTGTTTTGTCTTCACAGGGCTCCGCGGAACTTTTCAATTTTAAAAAGGCAAAAAGTTCAAGAAATCCAGCTTTACGACGTGAGCGACAGTCCAGTGTTGCTTCGTACAGGACATTTCAGGCTTTTGCTGTTGCTGACTTTTTTTCAGCAAATGAGATCTGACGACGTAGTCTGCACTTGACACAGTTGAAGTGATCAAATTATTGTGATATTGCCGAGTTGCATCCTGCAGGCGAAAAGAACCGAAACGACCGAAGAAAATCTCGATAAATTTACCAGCGTGAAATGAAGTTTGTATGGCTCGTGCGCTTATTGGGAGTTCGAACGACCTAAAAAAGGGTAAAAGACACCAAGTCTTTTACTCGTTGACATTGCAACAAGGATTTTAACCTTCTCTCAATATCTGTATCATAGAAGTGTCTGGAATACTTTCGGCATTCTGTCATAATTCGCAAGTGCTTTTAATCCAGTTCGCAAGCGAGGTTTAGTGCGGCCCTCGCCACGACTGCTTCTCTGTGTAGAACGGACCCTATATCCATACCTTTGTTGTGTTGTTATTGTAAAGTTATAAAACAGTATCCCATCATTTCACTACATCGTTAGTGATATAAATTGAACGGGAAACTGGGTAGGACGAGTATGTACGTAAATGTTGTTTATTTTTATTTTACGGCTATTTTTCGTGGATAAAAATATTGCGCGAGTATCAAGACTGACTGTAAAATTATAATAATTAGTGAACTTTAGTTATTGTTCTCATGTGAGTGACTGTATTGTCTTTTTTGAGAAATACATATCTTTAAACACAATACCTATATTTTTTCTCAATTTAATTATTATTCATAATTGTATTTTTTATATAAATTTTATTTAGCCTCTTGCTAAGTACCGTAAGGACTTGTGTTACGGGTACTAGACAACGAAAATATATTTAATATGTTTTATATATTTAAGACATTTTATGTATATTTAAGATTTTTATTATATAAATACATATAATACATGGATAAACATACATGACCAAGGCGGGATTCGAAGATTCCCGAGACCCCTGCCACATGCTCCGCTTATCCTGGAAATGTACTACCGCACCAGACTGGTCGTCGATTATAAGCAATGTTGCGTAGGAGCTGAATGTAAATACCCTTTCGGATGTCCACATATATATCTTTAGGGAGATATAGGATATATATTAACATACATATATGCAATACAACATGTATATATCTATAGGTACTTATATATGTCAAGTTAAATGTGTTAGGATCTGGTAACCTTTGGCAAAGGTAGAATGTCAAAGTAATATTGATCCTTATATCCAGAACATGATTAACTACCAACGATATGACTAATAAGAATAGCGACCCAACCCAGATTCGCACAGAAATTGTTATTAGACCGAGATATTTCTAACTAAGTTTTATCCAATGTAAGCAATATTAAAGTCTTTCCACGTCAGAGTGAGTTTAAATAATAACAATCGGTCTCATTATCCGGTAGTTAAACCACTTAAAATCGTAAGACGCAGGCACACTGCATGCTTTCATGCAGCCGAATTGGGCCGGCACGACCGGGGAGGGACCTATAGCTTACACCAGACCGGCATAAAGTGACAGCTGTGCTGTCGCGTTTAGTGCGGTGTGTAAGTGGCTGGTGGCCCTTGAATGTGGGAGAACAAAGGAGGGCAGCATCTGTATAGCCTCTATGGCCTATGCGGATGTCTATGGGCCTTGTCGTCGCAAAAATGGCACCTACGTGACTGCTCGTTTGCCCCCTATACCTACCGTAAAAAAACAGTTAAATATGTTTAAGACATCATTTGCATATTAAAGAATTCTCATATGCGACATTTTGTTATTTCTTCATTTTTCATTGATATCTTATTAAAAAAAAATAGCAGGAACTTGTAAGTTGTAAAATAAAACAATTTGTGCCAAGTAACTATGTGTGAAATAATAAAAATGGCGAATCCTTGCGCACGCGTGCGAAAAGAATACACACATTATAATTACTTGACAT
>LUGF01001521.1:77119-87488 GCA_001625245.1 Calycopis cecrops
TTTTCACTGCTGGTAACCTTCTTGTAAACATACGTCGTTACCAAAACGAATAGAACCAACACAATTTTGTCTAACATTTTTATTATATTTTATTGTAGTCGGAGAATACGCTTATTTATTTTATACATGTGACACTGTCATTGTTTTCATACGTACTGACTTATCAGTAATTAATTGTTATGTAGCACTTGGGTTCCATGATAAAATGTGTTCTATTTTATTTGTTTCGATACAAGAGGTGTGGCTGTGTCGTATACAGTTATCTTGGGTGCTGTAGTGTATTTAGTGCAGCCGAATTGGGCTGGTACGACAGGAGTCCTCTCTCTCACACGATGTCGTGTTGCGTTGCGTTGTGTGTGTTTCCGGTGTCCCGTGAAGGTAGAAGGAGAAAGAAGATCAACGTATCTTCATAAGAAGAAGATCTTTATGAACGTCGGTAGGCTCATCAATATTTGGACTTAGGCGTTTTGGGTGAATGTTATTTTTATGAAGTAACTAGCTATCCCGACAGTCGTCCTTATTGCATACTTTGTTGTCATGGTAACGTGTTGAGTCACGTGGCGGATCTTTCATCTCTTTGTTTTAGTAAGAAAAGACAAGATTTTTCAACTCGTTTTAAAATATTTCTGCACTAGTTTTCACACATCTTCCTATATATAAATAAATCTTGTCCAGTCACAGTTTGGTACAGTCGTTCGATGTTATGAGCTCAGCAACGTTTGGGAGTGGGTGAGGAATTTAATTTTTAAATATATAGATATGACAAGAGTACCTTTCGCACCCTAGACACTATACCAATTTGACGACTGTGCCTTGATTTGTTAGCGATACTTATAGAGAGATTGGAAAGGAGGCCATCACATATTATCTATAATATTCTGTGCGGATGTACATTACAATAAAAACGAGGATAAAAAAGCATCGATATTTACTAACACCGAGTCAGTAAATATCGATGCTTTTTTATCCTCGTTTTTATTTTTTATTACATCTCATAAGGAGAGCATCATATGTGCATAATATAATGCTCTTAGATTGGCCTCCCAAGTTACTAAACCCGATTTGTCGTTGGATGATACAACATGTCCTCCCCCTAAGATGCTGACACCTTGCCGTGGTGGGGGGCTTGCGTGCCTCTGTGATCCCCAAATTTATGGTACGTAGGGTTACCCATACTGGACAAGTTTGGAGGAGATGCCAGATTAAGAGCGGCTCCATTGAGGAGTCCTCCACCCGGCCCTTAAAATCAGCAGACGTCGGCGTATATTGGGACGAATTACGGGTCCTATCCGGATAATTGGTGACATGCAAGGGGTCAAGATGGGAACCTGAATCCATTGCACGGTTCCGACATCGTAGTAGTGACTATTCAGAGGCTGACGGATAGTCCCCAGGGAGGAGAAGTCTGACAGAAGTAAAAAAAAGAAAGGATGGTACAAAATATGCTATTACACCTCGTATATTAGCTCTTAGACGATTCGGTTATCGATCTCCATCCGAAGACTGTAAATGAGGCAAACATTCACGTTAAAACATATTAAATTTCATACGTAATAACTAATAAGTGTCATAGTATGAATTCGACCGATTATAATAATGCTAAAAATAATTTCGTTTCAAATAAAGATGAAATTATGAAATCTTGGAGCACACCTCTCTATAGACACGTATAATAAACAGTAAACTGTAAACTGTAAAGTATATAGAAATAATTAAAAATGGGTAGTAGAAGTCAAAACGACTTTAAAATGACGTGGAATTTGTTGTCCGCCTTTATCTTTCTGTGTACTAAACAAGTCAAGCAAAAAATAATGCAATTTGATGCTTTTTTTGCGTTTCGGAAAACTAATTTGAAAACAATTTTTATCTTTTTTTTTTTTTTTTTTTATGATATAGGGGGGCAAACGAGCAGCCGGAGCCATTTTCATGACTACCGACGCCTACAAACATCCGCATAGAGGCTATACAGATGCGTTGCCCTCCTTTCTCCTCCCACCTCCATGGGCCACCGGCTACTTACACACCGCACGAAACGCGACAGCACAGCTGTCATTTCACGCCGGTCTCGTGTAAGCGAGAGGTACTTCCCCGGTCGTGCCGGCCCAATTCGACTGCATGCAAGCATGCAGTGTGGCACTACCTCTTACCAATTAGGAACAATTTATTAAAGCTCATAACTTAAGATGCATTTATTCTATATTCATTCATACATTCTACCCAAATAAAATGATGGAACTTATATGTACAGTTAGTTTACGAATTTCATTTTATTTTATTTTCAAGAAACACATACAGTAACGTTACTCATTTTTAAATAAATCAAATAAAACATATCGTAAATCAAAACTGTGTCCACTAATAATAATTAAAACATAATTAACAGAATCCGCTAAAATACATTAAAATTAATTAATTAACAAACACAAATCAAAGAAAAAATAAAAGAAAGGACTTAATTAAATCAAAATAAATTATTTGAAAGTATTTAATAAACATAAGTTGCACGTGGAATAAAGGTGTTGCTGCTACACTTGGTTTTAGTTCTGGGTGCATTATACGAGTTTTTACTACGCGAGCATAGAAGTGGGCAATTTCAGTCGATGTTTTTCAAAAGATATGAGGAATCTATTTTATTATTAATTATTTTAATAAATAGTGCTGATCTCGTTCAGGTCGGAGACTAAACAAAGGACGAAAAAGATGTTTCTGTGTCACATTCACTGGGAAATTTACGTTTCATATATTTCATTTTTTCTTCTATTTTATTTATGTTTTTTTTTATAATTTATATATTATCAAATGAATCCAAAACATTATAAATGGGAAAGTTTGTATAATATGTCTGTTATATTCTTTCACGTAAAAATAACTAACCAGATCAAATAGAATTTGGCACAGACACAAACACACACGCACAAACAATGAATATTACAATTTGAATTACATAGACTAATACTTTTTATTTAGTCTAGATAAAAGTCACTTTTATCCCGAGAACAAAAGACTAACCACGTGTGAAACCCACACATCTAACATATGTGACTGTATCAAAACATATTCTGAACAGTCGTATGTGCTATTTTTAATTTTATTCTTAGGTTGTGCTTTGCTCTCTTCTACTTATGCTTCTGGCCTATTTTAACTTATGTGGCAATGGTATGCCACCTCTAAAATAAATATAAAAAAAATATATATTTGTGATAAACACACTGAAACACATACACAATAGTCACAGGTATATAAAAGTTAACATAAGAGTTTAACGAGATAAGGTTGGCATTAGCGTGCTTCACAAAACTGTGCGACTTCAGTTTAAGTCAGGACTACAGTCGGGACACTGATTTTCAGTCCTATCAGTTTTTTTGTTCTTATCCTGGCGGTAACGAAATGTTAGGTATCAATAGCAGTTATGATTAAGACCACCATTAAAAGGAAACATCCTCAATATTATAAATGCCGCTAGAGTGCCCTGTTGCTGATAGCTCCGGGGTACTCCAACACAGCGGCCAAAGGCTCTCGCGGTGGTTTTTAGTCGGTAGGGGCCCCGTGTCGAGTCCGACACACCCTTCCGGCTCACTCAGAGCCGGTTGGACGGTGCCTAAAAACATTTTACCTGCGTCAAAAAAATAATTAAATGCGAAAGTTTGTATGCTTGTTTGTTTGTTACTCCTTCACGCAGAAACTGCTGAAACGATTTTCATGAAATTTGGCACACACAGAGAGAGTAACTTGGATTAACACAGGATTATATCCTGAAAAAATGTTCATATGGGATGCCATGGGATGATTTTGTAATTCCCACGGGATCGAAATTTACGCGGGTGAAACCGTAGTGCGCAGCTAATTTTACATAAAAGGTTGTGTACCGCTGATGCACGACTTTATCAGTCATTAGTGCATCACAAATGAAACATCTTCGGGGATGCAAGGAGCATTTATATTACGACCGCGACTCCGCAGCGCGCGGTTACAATATCTCGCTGCAACAGTTCCAATTACGCTGATCCTCGCCCTCTGTGGGCTGTTACTTGCATTTGTATTGGAATAAAAGTTGTTTAGCAAGAGGTAATGCTGTATTGTAGCTGTATTGGGTCGGCACGACTAGGGATCTCTCGCTCACATGATATTGGAGTAAAGTGGAATCTGTGTCTAATAGCGTTGTGTGCTTCCGGTGGTCCTTGGACGAGGAAGGAAGGCATCACATCTATATAGCTTCTATGTGGATGTGAATGGCCGCCGCGCCGTTGGTCATCAAAATATTTCGATTTCTCGTTTGCCCCCATATGCTATAATCTGTAACCAAACTATACCTACCTAATCAGTGCTACGTAGATATGTCTGTCATATTTAAGAAATTATAACCTAAAATTGAATCGAAAAATAAACAGATACTAAAGAGATACTATAAGTTAGCTAATAATCAAGAAAAAACGACTTGGGTGCCTAATCTTATTTTCGTATATACCTACTTTTACTGATGGCAATATTATTGTAATTGCCTGTTTTCCAGTATTAAAATTAAAAGCTTATTGAATGTAATCTTTAATTAATATGATTTTTAAAGTCATTACGTAGTGAAATAATTAGTAAATAATCAATGTTTTATTTTAAAATCTACTTTTAAAAATATTTATTTTTATTCATAAGTTACGTGACACGAAATGACGTGAAATTAACGATGACGTAACACGTGCATATGTTAACAAATCATAGAGGCTGATTCCGAAATCGGAGTGTAACTTTTTTTTCTGTATTCTGTAATATGCGCAATAAAGTATATTTCATTAATTCATTAATTCATAGTACTAGCCACTTGTCAAATTTCTAGCTCAACTTATTGTCAACTGACAACAACAACAAAAAAATTTGTAAATAGTACTGGCAGTAATTTTCGGAACGCTACAAAGCTAATGCGTCTCAACTCCCAAGACGTCATTTTTAAAATTGAAAAAGCGTTTTCTCGGGTTTTATAAATTATGAATCTTTAATGTGAAAATTTGAGATAAACACTTACCAAAATTAAAAAACAAATGTAAAGGTTCCTGGATCACTGATAAATATTCTGGATTGGTTTTTGAAGACTTGGAAAATAGTCCAATGCCGTAACAGTTCGTCGAATAAGAGATGAGTATTCTGGCTTTTTGTTTAGGGAAACCATAGGGCATAACCTCCCTCTTTTCCCGCTACATTAGTAGTTTTCAGAACATAAATTGATAACTTTGTATTTTTTTGACTATGTGAAAACTACTGAATAAAAATTTGTTTCCAGACTGTGTTGATGAACTAAAAACACATGAGACCTAAATAGTTTTTTGCCGCTATTGTTTAAGAATTGAGACAAAACACGACGAAACCAGAGCAACGAAAACATTATGCAAATGTTACCATCTAATTTGCTCTTGGTTATCGGCTTTATGTACAAAATTCTACACAAATTTAAGCAGTTATGGCCTTATAAGCGAACATTCTTATGGCGGATGTAAGAAATTTCGTTATTTTTTATCTCGAAAGCTGTATAAACGAATATGACGATTGTATACAGAACTTGGCAACAGTTTATATACGAATTCTTTTGTCGGCGAAGTCGACAACCACATATAATATTTACAGTGAATTTCGTTCCCATTTCTACTTTTATGTTCATACTTTAACTTATTAACGCCAACATTTCATCTGTTTTTGAAAGACGTTTCTTCATATTTATATAATTCACTGTAGGACGAGAGTTGAATATTACATATTATGTATGCTATTTACATAAATATATCATTATGGCAGAATTTTAACAGATTTTTTGAAGATCTATACCGTTACATTGCAAGAGAATCGTAGAGGTTCAATCGGGGAGACGCTGAAGAAGGCTCCTATTCTTCGTTATGTAATACATCCTACTAATATAAATGACAAAGTTAAAAGTTAAAAAGTTAGAAAAAATGTTCTTGTGATGCCGCGGGATGATTTTCTATTTTCCACGGGATCGAAATCTACGCGGGGAAATAGTACGGCGCATTAAAAATAAAAAAGATACGGAATCAACATATTTATTTTAATGATATATTACAATTGCTTGACCTTTGTAATCATTAGTACGGCGATATCGTCGATAATATTTACGATACGGTCAAATCTATTTGTGGTAGGTATAGATAAACTAATTACATGTTAATGAGGACTTTAGTATTGATATTCTAGTACTTATTACTAGATTCTGGGAAACTATTGCTTTTTCGGGATAAAGATTTGCTTGTATGTTTTCCATATTTATAACTCATTCAAATCCGTTAAGAGTAACAAACATACAACTTACATACTTTCGCATTTATAATATGAGTAGCTTTTCGCCCGTTTTAAATTGTTACACCTAGGGTTAATGAAAAAAAAAGATGGAAAGTCTAAATCTATCTATATATATATCTGTCGGGACAAATAATTTATTTCTGACAGAGGTTTTAATTTTACAGCTTATTTTTATTTAGCTATTAGCTGACTAATGGTGTCTTTATTGTATCTTTCCATTCTTTCTTTAAAATATCTGTTTCTTTCGGGACAAAGACTATCTCACAACACTTCAGGACAAATCCGGCCAATATCGCCCATCTGGGAACCTTAATTACACCGCTTCATCGTAGTCGGCTATAAACTAATTGACATCTACTAAAGTTAGGCAAAAAGGCAAAAGCGTAGGCGTTTGTGTCAACTGCGACATCTCTAGCTTGCTTATCATAGGGTTTACGTCGACCATATCTATACTGATTTGCCAACTGCGCAGAACATATAGTACATAAGTGTGTGAACTCCCTCTCTGATTCCTCATTCTTTGGTGGTGGCTGGTATAGATAGCAAACGAGCAGTCGGAGCCATTTTCATAACTTCCGCCCATAGACATCCGCATAGAGGCCACACCGATGCGCTGCCCTCCTTTCTCCTCCCACCTCCATGGGTCGCCGGCTACTTACACACCGCACGAAACGCAGTAACACAGCTGTTACTTTACGCCGGTATCGTATAAGCGAGAGGTAGGTACTTCCCCGGTCGTGCCGGCCCAATTCGGCGAGGCTCTCCTATCTCCTACCACCGGCTACTTTTACGATTGTACGATTTGAATTTATTTTCGATTTTTTTTAATTCGATTGTATAATACGCAAGTGCATTATAACTACACTCTGTGTTTTTAATTTATGAGAACCAATAGGTGCTGCTGATGTTACCATTATCCAATTTGTACATCTCGTGGTTTGATAAATAATGTTATCTCATCAAGGTCCCGGTGACTAATGCTGCGGCTACGTCGAGTATCGTACATACATATGTGTTGTATACAAGCTATAATAATTTATTGAATAAATAAATATATTATTGCACATATAAAGAAAGAAAGAAAAGCTTTATTTGCAATGACACTGTAACTAATACACAACAATACATCTTAGTTACATAAAGTGAAACATTTATTCTATAACAGTAGGTACAATACACATACAATATTTGGATGTATTTATCTGTAGGCAGTCAAAACATATTAGCGACAGTGTGCTTCACAAAATGGTGGAACCTCAGTTAACGTCAGAACTTATGGTCCTGACACTGGTTTTCAGGATCACCATAGTCCTTTCTGTCCTGGCGGTAATATTATATCAAATAATTAAGTAATATATACATACACACTCGAGCACGAACATATATGTTTTTTTCTTTTTTATAATATAAAGGAACCAAATGACCAGCCATTTCTATGACTACCGATCCCCATAGCCGTCCGCATAGTTATACAGATGACTCTCTCCTTTCTCCTCTCCTTTCATGGTCCTCCTGATACTCACACTTAGCACGAAACGCGACAGCACAACTATAACAGAGACATTCTTGTGGCATAGAAGAGGATACGGCTGACCACACTCGAGGTGTGCCCTGCGTGGTCTGTGTACCGTCTTATGACGGTATCCAGAAGACAGGTTATCCTGAAGACCGTGCTCGATGAGAGGACCTCTCACTTCCGAGTATCGCCCAGTCGATTCTCAAGAGTCCTGGGCGGAAGTGGCCTCCTTTTGTGATGAGGTGACGTCTCGAAAAGAGAGGGCGGAAAGTATTCGGCAATAAGTTGCGGGTGACGGCTCACTCCTTAGGCATTGGTTAGAGTTCTCAGAAGGCGCTACTTCCATACCTGCGTCTTCTGCCACGAAAAAAAAACAATAAGGAATATGCAGCCGAGCCTCGAGATTGGACACTTGACCCCATGAGGATACGAAGTTGTCAGGGTCGGTGTGATAGCCGGAGATATTTTGCGATGTAGACCCGTCCTTTAAAGGAAACGGGCCAGTTGCTGGTTGATCCGGGTACACCTCACCACGGCGACCGAGGGCTCCGGCAGTCATTTTTAGTCGGTAGTGGCACGCTTCTTGTGCCGATTCCGATCACCCTTGCGGCTCACTGGGCTGGTTGGAACGGGCATAAAAGCATTTTCCCTGCGTCACAAAAAAAAAGAAAAGAAAAAAAATATATTGATAAGGTTACGATTTACTTTATTTAATTATTAGGTATGGTCTAGGGTTTAATCGGCGTGGATATTAAAATGGCGTTTTCTCATCTGGCCGACATGATACACATATCGTACACGTGCTAAATGCATCTAAAATGCTGACAAAAATACGGTTCCCACACTAACAATAGTAACACATTCGCCTTTTCATTTCTTCTCTTGATAAGAAATATAATATTTCATTCCGTGTATTCCTACGCTAAGCGCCTGTTTTGTAACCATTTTGTATAAATAGTGACAGAAGGCGGACGCGAAAGATGTTTCATAGGCGTTTGGTGTGGCTAATACACTTCAGAAAATACTTTTGTACACGAAAGAGGTAATTTAACTATAAATTAGGTAGTTAATTGACGTTATTTATGTTTTAGGACTAAGGGTCCGTACAAATATGAAACGTCTCCTTTAGAATCAAAAACTAAGACCAACAAATATCCGACTCGAAAAATTTGACGTTTTTTAGTTTTATATGGGTTTGTAACTCCTTTTCTCTTCCCCCTCCAATGGATCGTTGTTAACTCACGAACGCGACATTCTGTGGCTATCGCCTATCATGTAAGCCTGCACAATTGTTAAGTTGACTTGTTTCCCTCACTTCCTGCTCCCCTCTATCGAACCAGAAACTCACAAACCGCACGAGAAGCGACAATGTGGCCGTATGTGGCGGCGTTATCATGTGGGCGAATGGAATTGGACCGTTCGGGTCAATTCACACCGAAAGAGCGGCAGAGCGCAGCGAAGCGAAGCGTAGGGAATGCGCGCGGATTCCCGCGACTCCTCGGAAAGTCGCTAGAATGCTCCAGAAGTCGCGAGAATTCGATAATAAGTACTATAGTAATGAAAATAAAGTTGAAATTCATATGACACATAATTCATCATTCATTCACACATTCGCCGCGTTGTGAATTGACCCTTACAACAAAGTTGCGCGGATGTGCTACCTCTTACTATCAACGACTGCTACTCACGCTACTTAACTTGAGACTCCGCTTGAATACGACTGCGAGAATGCGATATTTAAAATAAAATTTTAAAAAACACTACAAATTCATAAAAGCGGCATTAAATATTAAGAAATATTAATTTTAAACTCAAGAACCTATCACCTATTATTTTTAAACATTTTTTACGCACAGCACACTGGCGAAGACGTCATCGGCCCAGGTCTCAAGTAAAGTTGGCGCGGGTTCTACTTGTACCAATGCACAATGGAGAAAACCGTCAGTGCGTGCAAAAATAGTTGTTTTTTGGTCACTTTTGGTTTTAAATGCAGATTATTGTTATTTCCATAAGCACATACTGTAATAACAGCTTGTGACTAATGCAAGATTTAAAGAGTTAACAATTGTAATTATGTTATTGTGTGACTTTTCAAATAATCAGTTTTTTGCTTTTACTGTAAGGTGTGTAATAGTAGATTGTTAACCTAGGGAGCAAAACACTATTTTTCAGGCGAGAGTGTTTTTTGAATCCAGAGCAGAGCGAAGGAATGTAGAGTAGAATCCCGAGCGTAGCGAGGGATTCTAAAGTAGAATCCTGAGCACAGCGAGGGATTCAAAGTACTCGAGCTTCAAAAATAGTGTTGCTCCCGAGGTGAACACTCTACTTTTCATCGCCCTCTATGAGAAAATGAGTACTGCAACTAATCGTTTCGTGCGGTGTGTAAGTAGCCAGTGGCCCATGGAGGTGGGAGGAGAAAGGAGGGCAGCGCGTTTGTGTACAGGTTGTCTTCTATGCAGATGTCTATGGGCGTCGGTAGTCATGACAATGGCTCCGATTGCTCGTTTGCCCCCCTATAACATAAAAAAAAAATCATTTTCCGCATTTTTTTTTAAC
>LUGF01001521.1:87781-101315 GCA_001625245.1 Calycopis cecrops
GTGTGTAAATTATAAAATTTTAACAGCTTACTTTTACTATTTAACTGTTACATTACCAGGAAACAGGCTAATTTGAAAAAAAAATGCTATAAAAATACAGACGAATTGAAATTTAAATCACTGTTTTAATAATAATTTAATTATACGTCAGACATTCTTCTACTTTGCCCGAGTTATATTTGCATAGGTACTGTAGCTTGGTTTATACATCGATACCATTCAGTATGAAGAAATGGAGACAAAATATTCATTTTCTTGCTGCTCTTCATGGTCTATTTCATATGGTAGGAAGTAGTACCATGCTGCATTACATTGGGCTGGCACCACCTTGGGGGTAGCTCTAACTCACACGATATCGGCGTAACTTGACAGCTGACTGTCGATTCGCTCGGTGTGTTTCTGGTTGCCCGTGGAGGCGGAGGAAGGATGGCAACGCATCGGTATAACTGCTCGTTTGCCCCAAAAAAAATTGTACCTATTGAGTGGAGCGCCCAATTTCAGTATTGCGTTATTAGCTGTACAGATTACGAAATAGGCAAATTGATTATTTTTAAGTAGGCTTAAAAAAAAAAAAATTGTGATATAACGAAAGGTAACGATGTATGAACCAAGCCGCAGTGAGCGATCATTAACTCGGGCAAAGCAGAAAATTGTTTCACGTGTAATTAAACAATTAATTAAAACGTGTCGTTAAGCCGCGCCGATTTCAATTTTATAGCTCGTATTACAGATAAGCGTATTGCGTGTACGTACTATGGTGATGTCACGGATTTTTTTATGGTAAAAATTAAAAAACAAAATAAATTAAAATAAATATAATATTTTATTCTTTAGACTAAACTTTCCTTCAGTTTTGAAAAATTATCCGGTTTTTCTAGCGTCCTATTTCTTTAATCAAGTAAATTGTGAAATAATGTTCATATTTTCTTAATAATACATAAGTGAATTGCAAAACGTATCGATGGAAAGTGATCTTCCTTTTGTTATTAGGTTTTCCTATATGGATAAGACACAGTTGGATAGAACAAACCGGTATATTTGTTATTTTTGCGAGTACATTACCGCGTGAATTTCCAGTTGGCACTTATTTAAGCTACGAACTTATCTACCATATATGGAAGATATTTTTTTGCGACGCTTTCGTGCGATTATCACGGTATCTAGACGTGTGTATAATCAAAGAATATGTTATATGTAATTGTTGACGTTCAGGAAGTAATTTATGTAAATCTATTTTAAATAAAAACTTTTTCATTTTTATTTTCAATTTATGTAAAATTTTTAACACTTGCAAAAGACATAGAAACTTCAACAATAATTACGTGTGTCTTACCGTAGTGTCTTACATATCAATGTGACAAATTTATGGTTATGTGTGTAAAATTTATTTCTCAAATTAAAGTACTTTATAAACATTATTATTAAAAAATATTAACAATTTGCACTTCTCTTACACATAAACTATAAGTGTGCCACATTTCATACTCCATCGTCCGCGCAATGCGTCTTTCGTAATAATGTTCCCGAACTTTTTTGCTTCATGTTTAGAAGATAGTGTACTGTTGACACCTTTTTTATGCACATCGTTTCACTTCTTTTTATCAAAAACAAATTTTTTACCTTTTCTGTAGGTAAACAAAACTGTGATGAAAATTCTACATATTTTCCATATAGTAATATTCCAAAAGACACCAACCAAAAGCCGTTAGATTCAAAAGAAATTTTTCACATACAATCCATGCTATATTACCTCCTCAAACATATGATGAATATGCTGCTAGTTCGGTTAAAATATTTCATGACTTTGACGAAAAAAAAAACGAAATTAGTTTCCGAGCAATGTTGCTCAGAATAATACAGGGTTACTTTTTGGTCACCGGCCAAATTTACAGATTTGGTTTAGAATCAATAATACATTCGACTTAGGAAATAAAAATAAATAAAAAATAATTAAATACAATTACTTTTGTCCCATGTTATAAACATATTTCTTGGTCACCTTGTGGTATCTGACTCGCGAGTTGCAGTAGACCGGCGTCACTGACCTTGAAGTCGATACATTTCGTGTGCGAACAACGATCGATATATTTTACCATTTCAAATCGATTTTTATTTAACAAACTAGGAAAAAAATTAAAAGACACCCTTGGAATTATGTTTATTTCCATATTTTAAAATTTGGCCAGTGACCAAATTGTAATCCTGTATAATATATAAAATTACCAGTATTATAATACAATATCAATCTTCAATTGAACAACGTTGACCACGTTGTTATATTATTGTACATATAAGCATTTAGTGTATGCATTTAATAGAACAGGAGTTTTCGGTATAATAGTTTCCCATATTTACCGAATAACCTTTAATATTAATAATCAAAAAAATAAATATTATTTGGGATAATTTGTCCTATATGTGATTTTCAATCTAATTTAATTTAGGTATATACCCTATCGGCCTATACCTACATATTAAGTGGGTAGCATTTTATATCTTTTTAATTACGTTTAATAAAAGTTTCTATTCATTTTTTCTTTTTTTTGTCATATGGGGCCCTTACGGTTTGTGAGGCCCTAGGTTGCAGCCCCCTAAGCCATCCCTGGACCTGGCGGCCAGTAGTCACCATAGATCTGACTGTTTGCTCCCTGTGCTATAAAATAAGTAAATAAAACAAAATAAACATGTCCAATGTGAATTGTGAACAGTGTGATTGATCACAGAATATATTAAATCAATCATAGTTCGCAAGTGGAGTGCCCTCCACTTTCGGACGTTTTGGATACTCGTCGAAACAGCACACCAAGTCGAGCCTGTAACACACTCGCGTAAGATACAGCATGTTCCTTTCGACGCAATCTTCTCGCGGTATGCACTCTGCGTCCCTCATCATCAAATGATTCATGCACTGGGCATCTAAAAACACACATACATCACTACCGTGAGATTCTTTTTTCTGTGGGCCATTGCTCAGGATCTGAACTTATTCTGGGAAAACGAAAAGAACTTATTCTGGGAAACGTAATGAAAATATGCTTTATCGGACTACTGAGTGTTCGTAGGCCACGGGACTAGCTTTGTAAGTCGATCTGAGAGTTACAATAGCTAATTTAACTATTATCGTCATAGCAGGTGGCAACGTCCCTCGATCCCCTGTCACTGACTAGGGTAGCGGCATGATTTGATTTAAAGAAAAACTCTCGCTTTTGTTGAAGTTTGTTACGTAGATACGTTGACCTACACGTATTATGCTTGTGTTTTATCTGGCAGCGTCAGAAAGCGAAATACCGCGGGTGTTTATTTGCTAGAGTAAATCAGTCTTTCTTTGTTGTGCGTGATCACCTAGGGATTACGACCCAGCGAGCCTACCTTTTTCCGCAATATTGGATGCGCTGAGACTCCATGAGGTGCCTCAATATCTCCTTCAACTGATATCAGCATACCTTAGTGGACGTACGGTGTCATTCCCTACAAGGGAGGGTTGGCGCCGGCGTGAGGTTAAATGCGGGGTTCCACAAGTGTCTGTGCTAGGTCCCCTTTTTATGGAACTTAGGTTTTGATTGGGTCCTTCGTGGCGTTAACCTGCCCGGTGTTGATGTTACCTGCTATGCTGGTGACAGCTCGCGGATCTACTTTCGTATAAGCGCGTATTCTCGCCGTAGCCGGAGTAGCACAGGTCGTAGCCAGAGTTCGATAGTTGGGTCTGCAGGTAGCCCTTAATAAGAGTTACGCTATATGTTTCCATGCCCCCCCCAGAAGTCCGCCGCCTGCTAGTGCATCACTAATCGTAGAGGATCCGTCCATTCCCATCGAATTAAGCATGAATCTAGGTTTAGTCCTCGACAGTCGATGGACGTTTAAAGAACACTTTCGGCAACTGGGTCCGAGACTCGTAAGGGCTGCCGGCGCGCTTGCTCGACTGCTTCCAAATAAAGGGGGTCCTAATATAGGCTGTCGGCGACTGTACATGACCGTCATACAGTCTATGGCCATGTATGGCGCACCCATATGATCGGACAAACTTACAACATCCAAAAAGGCACTGTTGAGGACACCACAGAGGATAATGGCTATCAGATCAATACGAGCCTACCGCACTACGTCATGTGAAGCGGCATGTGTATTGGCGGCTGTACCACCCTGGAATTTAGTAGCGGAAGCTCTAGCGGACTTCTACTGGTAGATCGCTTGGGCGCTAAAAAATGAGCCAGATCCAGCTTACTACTGAGGACGTACACCGCCTGAGACTACGCATTGGACATGAGGAGGAGAGGAAACGGAGCGAGTGCTTGAATGAGCCTTCTGCTGCTCACAATACAGTGCTGGCCATTCAACCAATTTTGAGAGAGTAGCTCCATCGGCTCCATGGCATGCTGACCTTCTGTCTTTCGCAGGTCTTGACGGGTCATGGCTGCTTTAGCAAGTATTTGTATATGTGTAAGGTGATTGGCGATGCCGGCTCGCCATTACTGCGGAGCGGAGGAAGTTACGACGGAGCATACGCTCGCGGAGTGCCCCGCCTGGACCGAGCAAAGAAGAATGCTATGTGCAGAAATCGGTAGAGATTTGTCGCTGTCAGCCGTAGTCAAAGCTATGGTTGATAGTGACAAATCTTGAAGTGCAATGATCCATTTTTGTAAAAGTGTCATCAAGTGCAAACGGGATGCTGGTAGAGAGAGAGAAGTACGGAAAGGTTCTCTGCTCCCTCTAGAATAAGACGAGAGCGACTGATCAAGATTACCATCCCCAAACGGGACAACCAGTGATAGACACGGGAGACCTATCTCTGGGATAAGTATGTCCCGTTGAATGATGTACCAACCCTGCTCGGGCATACCCGTAGAGTTATCTTTTAAATTAGCAGTGCTTGCTTTGAGAGCTCCCGCTGGCGGAGGCGTGGAAGAATGCCACCAAGCTCCCGTACTTCCGCCACTGAGCGGCACTAGAAACACCCCGGTTTCTTAGTCCGTGCGCGTCTGACACTACCTGTCCGCAGCTCCCGAGGCAGACTGGTGTCCATAATGGATTTTTCCGGGAGAAATAAATAAATAAATAAAAATAATAATACACTCAGGTGAAATGTATTGTAAAACATGGAAAATACTTCAATTTAGCAATTTGCTAGGGTTCGTTACACGCACTTTGTAAGTAGTTTAAAGGCGCAGATTGCGCTACAACTAAGTGGTTTTATATAATCTGATCGACCGTCGGTCTTGTATCCTTGGCAGATGGGAACGCTTGTAGGCGGCTTCTCCGGTTAGTTACTACTAAATATGAATACACATACATACAGATGAAACATAAATATTTTTATACATAAAGACACTTACGAATGCCTAATGGATAAAATAATTCCTTGGCATTTTTGCTTAATTTGGTCCAAGCATAATCTCTATACGACATTTGTAACTTCATAGCATCATTGTCAACACAATTGATTATATCAATTATAAAACTCACAACAAAAACGAGTACATTTTTCTTCATTATGAAATGTAAATGTATGAATCAAGCTACAGGAAGCTGTCGTTAATTCGAGCAAAGCAGGAAATTGTTTTACGTATAATTAATTAAACAATTAATGCAAACCACGGTGATTTAAATTTTTAATTCTCTGTATTTTTTTATAACTTTTATCTCAGATAAGCCCTTTTGCTGCTTACAGAAATTATCAATTTTTAATACATTGTACGAACTTATATTCTGCAGTGGCAATTTCGACAGGTAGGCTGTAGCATAATAAGAACAATATAGAACAATTGTGCCGTTATGACAGAGAATTAAACTTTTGAAACCCTCTGGATAAGCGAGAGATGTCAGCTCTATAAATTATAGTTGACATAAAGATATCCCACCATAGCTTGATCCCCCCGAAGATGCTGTCACTTTGTCATGGCAGGGGGGCTTGCGTGCCTCTATGATCCCCAAGGCTATGTCGGACAGGGTTACCAATGCCGGACAAGCTTGTGGGGAGAGGCCAGACTAAGAGCAGCTCAGCTGGAGAGTCCTGAACCCGTCCCTCTGAATCAGCAGGTGACGGCGTGGATTAGGACGACCGGCGTGTCGTGCTCCTTTCGAGTATTGGGACCAGGGGTCAGGATGGGAACCCATAGACCCTATTACATGGTTCCGACGTTGTAGTAGGGACTGTTCAGAGGCAGCCGGACAGACCCCAAGGAGGAGCAGTCTGGCCTTTTCACTGAGGCCAAGCTGTCTCTGGAGGGATCCTGTTTCTTGTAGGCTGGCTGAAGGCACGGGTCCGGCAGGGGTTTAGTCGGTAGGAGTAATACAATTGCCGAGCCTTCACCTTGATCACTTAATGCAATGACTATCCATGACAACTATCCGTAAATTACACGACCCATTTAGATGTTAGTTTGATGCCTACGAAATACGCTCCTCTAGTCCTTACTAATTTAATAAAGTGAAATTGTTTGTTGTTTAGGCGTTTGTTTATTAAACTGGGTTTCGCTTTAAGATTTTGTATAACATTTTATAAACAAGAACTCCACCGACACTTGTATAGTTTTTTACACAATATTTTTGGTGGGATTTTATTTCGCTTTTCAAAAATATTTTGTTTATTTTAGGAAACACACTGTATTCTGTACTGTACACGGATTACAAAAGATATATAGCCAACATTTTAACGGGCTTGGCCCACCGCTGCTACTCCTTTATCACCAGGATCAACAGCGGCAACCATATCGACCCCTTTGATATGATCTTAGGGAGCCCGAGGGAACAGCCAAACCTATCTTGGGACCCGCAACAAATTTTTTAAATCAGAAGAAATAAAAGGAAGTAGGAAGAGATTCCAATTTCCTTCCACAGTCAAATCAGGAGACAGTACAAGATTGCAATGACGTATGCAAGCCAAGAAAAGACAGAGCAGCCAGGTAAGCCCAGCGAGCAATATAAAAATATTGTTGTTTGAATTGATATGATAAAATATCCCACATAATGCTAGCAACAAAATACATCAAAATGAAATGTGCTATATTGGACCTAAAAACGAAAGAGTTATAGAAAATGTAAACTCCGCTTTAAAAAGCGTCTGCGAGTACTTGAAGTTGTGGCAATGGAGAATGTTACCTATTTTTGATAAATAGCTCTCCATATTCTTTGTCAAAAATAAAAGATACTAGTGAAAAAATTATTTCGATATCTCAATTAGTTTCTGATTTATAAGTAAAACAAGTTATACCGCGCGACGCGGGCTGCCCGTGACGATGTGACGTCACACTACAACGCGGTCCGGGCGCTCGCAGTCGCTCGTTCATAATACTTACTTCTTACTATGATATCTCAAAAACTATTCATCTGATTGATATAGTGTAATTTAGGGCAATTTTAATTTGCATTAAATTCCTAAGCTAACTAACATATTCATTTGGATAACGATTAATACTGAACTAAAGAAAATTGCTTTGAAAATAACGTAATGTTTTAATTAAAAATTCGAGCATAAAAGTGGCTATTGTAAGTAAACTATAAGAGATAGAGATATGTTATTTTAAACTTTTTTGTAGCATTTATATAGATTTTGAATTCGCTAGTACATTAGTCAACTATATCTTTGCTAGTTTACGCGGCGTTTGCGTGGAAAGCTCCCAGTTGGCGAGATTTTTGGCGACCTCTTCAACATTTAACGCCGTATTTCTGCTAATTTACATAAAAGCATAGTATATATAGTATATATAGTATATATGCCTAAACGTTTCTCAAAAATCATTCCTTCTATTGTTGAAAACCGTATAAAAATCTGTTTAGTAGTTTTTGAGTCTATCGCGTTCAAACAAACAGAAAGACGCAGCCGGGCGATTTATTTTTATAATATGTATAAAATTACTTTTTATAAACGTCTTTTATTATAATTTTTTTCAGCTTCCTGCATTTTCGAAGCTGTTATACATCCGTGGAGTATCTCAAATCACGAATTTTAATCCGATTGAGCTATTGTATCGCGCGACGCGGGCTGCCCATGACTTCATTCGTTGTACCAATACACCTCAGTCTGCCTCAGTCCGATCGCGGTCGCGCGCCCGTAATGCTTTACGCTTTGGTAGTAGGTACTTAGCTACTTTTAAAATGTCCAATCCCAAGGGTAGAAAATCATGTGTTTTGCCGAAATGTACTAATACAACTATCAATTCGCCTATTTATGGTAGATTATCCGATTGTCCTTTTTCAAATCCTTCATCATTTTAATCGAATAATGTTGACTTACTACACTATTAATTTAATGCGTGGATGAAAGTAACAAAATACTCTACAAGCTACTATAACCGCTGCGCTAGTATTTGATACTAAACGGCGGGCAGGGTTCGCGCGGCACGCGGCCTGTTGGGGTAACACGTGACAGCCGACAGGCGCGGCGGTCACGTGACCGTTAGCGGAACTCGACATTTTTCGAAACTTCGAATCACAAAGAAAATACTCGTGTCTCTAAAATCAAAACAACAAAAACATCAAAATGAAACAAAAAGTAGTATATTTATTTACATAAGGGCCTTATTGTAATACGTACGTATTGTGTTGTTATACCTAGTAACATTCTCCATTCTGATGTGAGACATTTGGCGGGTACCCCACAAAATCTCTCGTGGCAGCCTTGCGGCTTACGTTTCCACTGCACTAAGTACTTTGACATTTTCGGTGTAAAGTGTTACAGCGATTTTTTATTGTGAAATAAGTGCCGCACTTAAAATTTCGTTAAATTATTTATATGAAATTATATTTATTGACGATCTGGGTAATTATCAGCAGAAACACAATGTTGTAAAAGTATACGAATAGACTAAAATAGTATGCGAACTATCATCTCTTACTTTTTTTTATTTTATAACCGGGGCCCCAAGTACCCCCACGATCCGGACCTGCCTGTAATTTATATTGCGACCTGAGAATGTGGGCTACTTTGAAGTAGGCACATGTTTTCTTTTCTTTTTTTATTTTATGGTATAGGGGGGCAAACGGCAGTCGGAGCCATTTTCATGACTACCGACGCCCATGGACATCGGCACAGAGGATATACAGATGCTCTGCCCTCTTTTCTCCTCCCACCTCCATGTGCCACCGGCTACTTACACATCGTACGAAACGCAACAGCACAGCTGTCACTTTACGCCGGTCTCGTGTAAGCGAGAGGTCCTCCTCGGTCGTGCCGACACAATTCGACTGCATGCAAGCATAAAGTGTAGAATCTGTATAGAATCACATCAATGTAAAATAAGAATAGTAAGCTATCTGAGCCCAATCGGCGACATAAATACCCGTTCTTGCCACGACGCGGACGCCTAGGTTTGACACTTTTATTGTAATTGTAATATTTAGAGCAACGCTGGTTCTTCTCGCTCACACGAAACCGTCGTAATGTGACAATTATGGTCGCCGCACACTCGGAAAGGGATCGTAATCGTAACGCCTATCGCCTAGCCGTCAACCAGGCGGTGCCGATCCGCTTACGTTACGTGCGTGGCCATCGCACACATATCATCTTGGAAAGGGAACGGAATCGTATCGCCTATCACCTTACCGGTAGGGTGACCAAAAAGTAATCCTGTAATTGTATATAATATAAAACTCATAGGTGACTGACATAGTGATCTATCAACGCACAGCCGAAACCACTGGACGGATCGAGCTGAAATTTGGCATGCAGGTAGATGTTATGGCATAGACATTCGCTAAGAAATTTAGGTAAACTACGTAAATAGACAGACTGATGTGACGAAACTAACATGCGTGTGAGTTTTCAGTGTCCCATTGTAGGAGGACGAGGAAAGGTGGGCAGAACATCTGCTTAGCAATTGTATGGATATCCATGGACGTCGATAGACATTAGATAGTAGTAAAATATAAGATAAAATAAGTACCCACTTAGTACGGAAAACCTACATAACCTGTTTATGTTTTTATATCTAATTAAAATACCCGAATTCGTCCATTTACGAAGATTTACCCAGTACGTACCTTTTTAACTGTCTTATAAAAGAAATAAAATGTAAATTTGATACCATTTTATATCATTTTCTTTTAAAACAAAATAAAGACATAAAAAGCGTGACCTTGAGCGAGTGACGGACTCCTGACCTTGGCACCAGATCAGTTTGAATCCGAACGTTAAGTGTAACGCACGGCTATGTCTAGGTTTACCTACAACACGTGAGCTCGCTATTATAGCCATAGCACTTGATGAAGAGGAAAAAGAAAATAGTGAGAATCGCAGAAGATATTGGGTGCACAATATGTATAAAGCAAGGAGTACTGAAGGATAATTTCGAATTATTAAAAACACATGTCATAGACGACGAAGAAAAAATTTACACCAATTTTCATATGCCAAAATATCTATTTTATACAATTTTACAGTCTATAGAAGAATGTATAAGGATAAAGACTATAACATTCAGAGAAAACGATATCGCCCGGAAGAAAAAATATTCATCATATATTTTTAATATAGTATATTTTTTTAACTCTACTAACTAAAATATCTATGAGTGTTGAAAATGTCTCACCAGTCACCATGTATAATTTATAGGATATTTTCAAAAATACTATATTTCTCTGAAGAAATATTGGTCACCCTAGTACGGAGAGACGTAAGCGCGAAGACAGCCGGCGAGCCGATAGCGGTTCGTGAGCCGGTCGCGAGCCGAGGCGTTTCCGTTCCGGTTCCCATTAGTGTGCGTTGCAGTAAGGAGTTTCATACAAAGAATACTGACCGGCTCGAGGTGATACGGTTCCGATCCGTTTCCGAGTTGATAAGTGTGCGGCGACCATTACTGTGCTATCGTGTCTCGCGCGGTGTGTAAGTAGCCGGTGGCCCATTGAGGGAGGAGGAAGAATGGTTCATGTAGGTGGGGGGAGAAAGGATTGCAGCGCAACTACTAAGGGAAGGTACCCTTACTACGTGACCCATTTTTGACACCCTCGGTGACCAATTCGTAATAAATGTCATTGAAAATTGAAAATACCCTATTTTTTTTTCATTTTTTTTTGCATTTCAGACCAAACGGACACGAAAAAAAAGTAAGGTTCTGCAATTTGTTCATATTAAGGTCAATTATACTCCTGGTATAAGAATGTGAACACACAATATTTTTAGGGTTCCGTATTTCAAAAAGGAAAAAATTAACCCTTATAGGATCGCTTTGTTGTCAGTCTGTCTGCTGACTGTACGTCTGTCCAGACCTTTTTTCTCAGAAACGCGTTAAGGGATTAAACTGAAATTTATGTCAAATAAAACGTAAAAGACCTCAGGTCTTTTACGTCTTGACGCTTTAAAAAAACATACTTCTAAGTTACGCAATAAAAAGTTATAGCCATTTATGCACAAATTTTGTATGAAAACGCCCTTTTTCGAAAACCTAAAAACCTATCGCGTACTTCCCGTTGATCTGGTGTGGTGAAATTTGGCCAGAGGTAAGAACTTACAGCACATATATAGGAATATATCTAAAACTAGTAAATTATTTGTAGGTCACTAGAAAACTCATTACCAACTTAGGACTGTAATTCGTTTCCTACTAAATGTGTGTGAGTAACCGCATATATAAGTTTGTCAATTACATAACCGACAGGAGTAAAGGGAGAATAATTGACAGCTATGTATATCGTTTGGATTGTTGCATTTCGTGTCATCTTAATAGCCACATAAATGTTTATATCTATAGCACATTTGCCCTGTTATACAGTAAAAATCATAAATAGTTATAAATAATTATTTGGGTCATGTGGAAAATTTTGCATTTAGGACCAATTTAACTTTGTGGTTCGAAAACTTCGTCATCGATACTGTCATGCTGCATTGCAGCTGAATTAGGCAAGAATTAGGACATCGCGGCAGAACTCCAAGTTCCACCGTCACCACATATATGTCCCAAAGTCTACAACTATGCGTTTCAGGCGCAATTTCTTAGCACGCACAAGATCACTTTGGGACGAGCTGCCACAGTCGGTATTTCCGAACCTATACGACCTGGGGTTCTTCAAGAAAAGAGCTTACTCGTACTTAAAAGGCCGGCAACGCGCCTGCAAAGCCTCGAGTTTTGCATATGTCTATGTGCGGTATCGGTAATCGGTAGTCATCTACCGACTGCTCCTTTGCCCCTTATCCTATAAAAAAAAGCATCACCGGGGAGGTACCTCTCGCTCACACAATTATTTAATTTAACAGCTGCGTTTCTTGTGGTGTTATGAGTTTCCAATAGCTCGGGAAAGGAAAAGAGGACGGAAGATAGGAGGCAACGCATCTGTATAACCTCGACGTAGATATCTATGCACGTCGGTAGTCATCAAAAGGATCCAACTGCTCGTTTGCAATTCTTCATTAAAAAACTACTAAGTACAACTTGGAAGTAATATGAATTGGACACCATTAATATTCAAATTTTGTAATTCACCATACACAGTTTGCAATGGTGCCAGCAGAACGCATGACAATTTACAAGTCGCAGTATGCAACTTTAAAAAAAGTTGTGGTGTATCTATATACAGCGTGAAATTAAAGTCGTCCTCGAAAAGAAAATTTTGAGTTCTATATCAATAACAGAACCTATGTATAATATTAATTTATTAAAATAACTATTTTTTTTTATTAAAGTCGATAGTTATATCGCTAGCGTTTGAAAACGTGAGAACTCATAGTAAGGGCAATAAATCGCGCGCTACATTATTTTACTATAGACTCATTCATAAGTTACACATCCAAGTAAATCTCGGCCAATCGCGCGACTTAGCCAATCATAGCATTGGACTCTCAGCAAGTGATAGAGATATGTACATTGAAAAATTAAAACGAGTATTGAACGGAGAACAAGTGAACAGAGAAGTTAATTCATAATCCGTAAGTAAGTTAATTATTTCGTAGATAGATCCGACTTTTAAATATGCCTGAAATACAAAAAATGCCGTTATCTCTATCTGATTATCTCTTATGATAAGAATAATCATGTTTAATAGTATATAGTACCTACGAAAGAAAAACAAACTATCTAGTATAATTTACGTTTGTCGGGCGCCGCCTGGCGGAAGTTAGGTGCAGTTATGTAACAGCTGATACACCACGCGCTATCGAGAATCATTCATACAAGTTTTAAGAATAAGTACTATTACAAACTCGAAGGAATAAAAATTAAATATTAAAATTGAAACTCTTTTATATTTGACGTTACAATTGAATTACCAGTTTTTATTGGTGCTTTAAGTTATTCCATATTCATATGCTTCGGCTCGAGAACCATTATAATTTCACGGTGTATAAATACGTATTGCAAAAACTTTAGGAATATTTTTACAAAAATTGCGCGGACGGATGAATATGAAATTTGGCACACTACGAGTTTATGTGTAAGATAAGTGCAGAATGCTAATATATTTTAATATTAATGATACTTTAATAAAACTTAACACACAAAAAATGTTTTTTCGTGTGTTAAAAATACTTTTATCTACACTAATGTTGTAAAATTCTACTTATGTTTCCAATACTTGACTTATAATGACTACTATTATAGCTCAGACAACA
>LUGF01001527.1:9825-31043 GCA_001625245.1 Calycopis cecrops
CCAGTTGTACTAATCTGGGCCACCGTCTGTTGATTTAAAGGAACGGGTGGAGGACCCTATAGCTAAGCTGCTCTTAGCTTGGCCTATCCCCCCAACCTGGTTCGGTATGGGTAGATCTACCCGGCATAGCCTTGGGGATCACAGGCAATCGCAAGCCCCCCCACCCCAGCAAGATGGCAGAATCTTCGCGGGGTGAACTTGTTAGTTTACCCTACAGTACCTCGAGTTAAAATATAAATTATAAGTCGAGGTACCAACTGCAGAATAATAAATATTGATAATAATTAATCAAAGATGTACAATAAAAAAAGTTTTTTCAAAATCTGTTGAGTGGTTTTTGCTTGAAAGCCACACAACATCAGACAGACAAAAATATTCTACAGTTTTATTATATAAAAAATAAGATTCCAAGTGACATAAAAAAATTAATTGTGCAAAAATTTTGACTGATTTAACTGTACTATCCTATTATAAAATTTAAATAAATAAAATATAAATATATCAAAGCTTTTTATGTTATATTGTATACTTAATTATCAAAGCTGTCGTCGTATTTGATGAAATTTAAAGTAAAATAAATTCACAATTGTATAAAAAGTGTATTATTTAATCAAAATACAATATGAATTTCAATCAATAAGTGACAATACATTGCATCAAATATAAACCTTTGAATTCCCTAATCTATCGAACATATAATCAGCTTTACATGTAAATTTGTAGCGCCTATACATTTGGTCTGCTTTGGCCAACAGATCAATATTTAATTATCTCCTATTGGTGAATCATCGAATGCTGGAATTCGCGGCACCAATAATAGGAAACATTGATAATGTGTTCCAAACAATAGCTTCATTTGATTGAAGCTAATAGTTAATTATCATAAGCTATTCGCTTATTATTTAATTACTGAGTCGATATAATAAGCTTTAATTCAATTTACGTGTCCATAGACTTTGATTTAAAATCTGAAATATCTGTATAGAGTATATAATAATAAAGGCAAACCCGACATTTTTTTTATATGAGCCAAACGAGAAGTCGGAGCCATTTTCATGACTGCTGACACCCATAGACATCCGTATAGAGGCTATACAGATGTGCTGCCCCGCCTTCCCACCCCTTCCTCCTCCTTGGAGGGGCCAAGGGCTAACCGCTAATCACACACCGCACGAAACGCGACAGCACAGCTGTCACTTTACGCTGGTTTCATGTAAGCGTAAGAGCGTAAAAGGTACCTCCACGGTCGTGCAGACTACATGCATGCATGCAGCGTAGTACTACCTCTTGCTATTACTCACTGACTTATATTATATCAACGCATAGCCGAAACTACTGTACCTAGAAACTGGAAAAATGCTACAGAGGTTACTCTCAAGATGTATTGAATTAATATTACTAACGTTAGTAATATCAGTTTAATAATAATAATAATAATAATAATAATAATAATAATAATAATTCTTTAATGACTTTTTGACACAAGAAACCCTGCTATAGACTATATACGCTATAGAGTACGTGGGTTATGCGAGTAAAACCACGTGGATATGCTACTATTATATAATACATAACAATATAACATCGATAAAAAAGCACAAACAAGAACTGTCGGAAACGAGTGTCGATACGCCGTTCGAAGGTGAAGGATGTGGGTCCCCGGCTCGTATCGGTGCTACGCAAATATTGAGTCAACGCGCGCGGAATTATTGCGGAGAAAGCCCGCCGAGATAACCAAACACACGGCTCTCGACAAATTAAATAGATAAATTCATGGAGCGTAGAAAAGAGCTTACGAGTATTCGTGTCCGAAGGCCGGCAACGCATCGAGAGCGCTGGTGTTGAGATGTTTGTGGGCTTTAGTGATCACATAACATCAGGTGGCTCGTTTGGCTCGTAAACAATAAAAAAGTAATCACGACCGATTGGCCGTGTATGTTGCGCGAGAGGTCGCGGGTCTGAATACCGTACAGTTCACATAAAATCTTTGAAATTTAATAAACGTAAAATGTAAATATTATCTTTTTATATACTTAAGAGATTTTTACTGTCTTAGAGTCCTTACGATACTCAGCATAGACCTGACTAACCTGGTATTAAAAGTCCACGGTATATTATACTTTTTAAGTGTTTTTAATTAAAATTGACTAACTTAAATTTTCGGACCATGCCAATATTTTGTAGCGAACAACAAACAGTATGAATGACTTGTAATACAGCTTTAATATATTATATTGCGTTATATCACTTCTTGCAATATGTATGCAGTTTTCTTATATATTATGTACATTATACTATGAGTTATAAAAGATAATTATATATAATAATCTATATAAGGCAATGTAAGTATTATTATTTTGCCTTTGTGTCGCTCATGAATTATTCTAATTATTTATGTTATAAGAGGTACTAGGACAATGTAATGAAGGTAAACAAGATCTAAACAATTATTGCAAAGTCATATCACGGCTATATTATAATATGTAGTAATCAAATCATGCTGAAATAGAAAATTAAATATTTTTCCGCTATAAGGCATATTCATTTCTATTGATATTAGCTGTGTTCGAAGTTTCGATCTTTCATTTTTGGGGATAAAAAGAGTCTATATCTACAAATAGATATACGTAGATATAGAAACCAGAAAAAAGTGCCAAATTTATTTCCGGTCCTGAAATTGAAGTTAGTTAAAACTAGTATTTTCACAACACATTTTGGTATTCGTAAGATTCATATTGTTAACGTAAAAGTGACTCATATTAACTGAAAGTTACATAAGTATCATATCCGGGGTCACCTCAACTTTCTAGAAGATTGAGGCCTTCAGTGAGGTTTCAGTGGAGCAGGGTTCTCCGACAGGGAGTGCCATCCCTCAGGGTGTGTCATTGCGGTGTAAATACGTTCCTCACGTACAAAGAAAAAACATGTCACTTCCCTAACTGGGTAGGCTGAGAGTACATACACACGATCCCTACTCACTTGCTTTGCTTCCTTATATATTATAATAGCGTATATTTTGTGAGTAGTAGTAGTTATAGTATTAGTAGTTATATTGTGTATTCGGTCTAGCCACGATTTACACATACCCTATCGGCACACACAAAGGACCTATGGCAGTGTGTAAATGCATTTCCCTAAAAAGTGCATAAATGCAAAAAAATACACGCCTTCAATCATCTGCCTGGATTCAAATCCGTTACCTCAGGCACAGTATATACCTACCAACAAAGTAAATGCATCAATCAAGCGCCATCAAGGAATAGACGAATGTTGACGTAGTCACAATTTTTTACCGAAAAAGTGACGCAAAACTAAAAACCAAATTTACACAAATATGTACTAGTAAATTCATATAACGGGTCAGCATAAAATAGCCATGAGTCGGTCAGGTGAGCTGCCAGTTTGCGTTGGCACCGGCCGCCGTGTGAAATCGAATTGGCTTAAAGTCAGAAACAAAAATATACATTATTCGGTTATTGTAACGCGACACTATTAACTTCAGCTGTTCGCTTCTAACAGGGCTCGGAGCCCTTGGTTGGCCTTAACCTACAATACCCTACCTATCCTAACTATCATAGCTTGCCTATAACGATATAATATGTACTTTAATAAAACAATATAATATAGTATAGTTAGTGCATACCTCGAGGCTGTTAACTTACTATTAAATAAACCAACTGTCTCATGGTCTCGCAGTAGATGAGCGTATTCAGGCATCCATCCTGAGTTCCCCAGTCTTGGGTTCGAGTCCCAGGTTATGTTTATAATATTTAATATCATCCGTAAATGGGATAGAATTCTTCGAAGTTAACAGTGCACTATATGGCTGACCACCTTATCGGCTAGGATATAGTTATTATGACTATGGATTAAGGGCCGATTTTTCAAACCTCAGATAAAAGATAACCCTGGGAATAAACTATCTCTGTTTCATTTTTTATTTCGTGTTTAAGTGCGATGGGTATAATTTATTCCTAGGGTTAATTTTTATCTGACGATTGAAAAACCGGCCCTAAGTTAAGTAAAAGATTAGCGATTAAAAGTTTATTCAACACCACAAAAGTGTATAAACAAGTCGATTTTATATTGAATGACCAAGGTGCATTAGTCTTTTAATAAGACAGAAGTTATTTATACATTACAGCAAAATTTCGCTAGCATAATATAGGAATTTTACAAGAGAATTAAGCTCTTCATAAGCAGTGGTTAAATCGACTACACTATACGTACTCCCTGTATTAATAAAGTCTTTTTAATAGAAAGTCCATAAGACCTTATATCACTATTTCTGACTCCTTGCGATATTATACAAGCAAATGCAATCCAGCATATAAAGTAGGTAGGTACTTAAGTATTGAGAGCAGCTTATGTCATACGTAGTTAGTGTAACAATAAAAACTTGAGATAAGCCGATATTGCATGCTCAGCAAGGTTCTTGACCTTTGCACTACATTCTTTACTACGTACTAGATTATGACGTATTTATAGTTGAGTGTAATCTTCTGAGATTACACTCCATATTTATTATAAGGAGTATAATATATTATGTAGCTCATTTATCATTATAATTAGCCTAACATTGCAATTCATATTAGGCATTTGTTGTGGATGTAAAACAATTGCATTTCATCTCAGACAATGTAGAGACAAAGCCAAAATTCGCTGAGAAAATTTAGAAATGAACAATATTAAATCTAATAATCTAATACAAAATTAGTAAAGTATACGAAATTCACTTGATAAAATAATGGCCAAAATAAGTAACACAGTAATTTAATTACCGCTAAAATGTATGATTATAATTAACAGATTGTTTATAAGTAACTATTATAATTAACTGATTCTAGAATCTAGGCTGTCATCATCATCATCATCATCATCATCATCATCATCAGCTCATTGCAGTCCACTGTTGGACGGCGGCCTCTCCCATGGCACGCCTCTGGCCTCCATCTTCGGCTTACCTTTTCGACTTCCTGCCTATAGCTTTATGTCATGTCTTTGTCAGGCTGTCATGCAGCTTCATAATCTCAATCTAGATTATTGTCAATGAATAAATTGAAAAAACTAAGAAAAAACTTCACATATATTTGTGTAGTATCTAGCATAATATGTCAAACGTGCTTATGAAGAATCTTAAATACTCAAAAGTAATAACTGTAACAAAGAATGAATATTGAGAATATAGAACTAAAAGCATTAGAGCAATTAATGTACCCCAAAAATATTGTTCTTAATTAGTGACCCAGCGCTTTCATAACGTTAATTGACGCACCCGGAACTAGCTTTGAATGTTCAAGTTGTTAAACGTTTGTTAAAGTCGTTAAACGCATGTTAAAGTTGTTAATATTTAACTCAACACGTTGTTAAACGCCAAATTTTAGTATAAAAGAGCTAGATTTTTATTGCATGTGCGACTTTGCAGTTTGCAGTCGGAAGATATTAATAACTACGAATGACTACAAACTTTTAGTTAGAGGTAGTGCTATGCTGCTTAGTAGACAAATTGCCGGAGAGTGACGGCTGCGTGAGTTTCCGGTGCCGACATGGAGGACGCGGTGGAGGAGTGTATTTGTGTAATAATTATGCTGATTTCCATTGGCGTAGGTGGTCAGCAAAATGCAAAGGTTGTTCGTTTACCCTCTTATAGTGTAAAAAGGTAAACAAACGTAGCTGTTGCATATTTATTTCTTTATTTAAATTTACATTTATTATTCTTAAAGAAAAACCAAAGCGTACAATAAACAGACACTGCATATGACAATTACATAACAAACAAAGGCATATCAGTCACAGTCGTCATGTGTCTACTTAAAGATATACAGATCTACTTCAAATGTGATGTTAAAGAGAGGAAGAAATCACACTAGTTTCACTTACATCCATCATAAAATCACACTAGTTTTTGCGTATATCGAAAAAGAACACAAGCCCACACGAAGTGCCCAATAGCCATTGATCGTGTTCTATTGTGCACAGATTATATAATGCATTTAAATATGGAGGGCTAGTCGACACAGACGAGTGGCGCGGGCGCAAATAGAGCCCAGATCCTGTGCTCTGTGCGACCGCGCCCAGCACGACTCACTAACCGTCCCGATCTGTTGCGTACATTACTGTTATTTTCACGAGCTAACGTAGGTGTCCTCTAGTTACGCAAGCGCTCTGTTAGAGCAGATATCTCAAAATTTACCAAATCTTCCTTGTTTATTTTTTTAACGAGTCGGAGCCTTTTGCTGATTACTAACACCCACAGAAATCCGCATAACTGTTATGCACCTGCATGTACAGACAGTTCTTACAGATTCAGGAAGAGTGCCAAGCTGCATGCATGCATGTAGCCGAATTGGGACGGCACGACCGGGAAGGTATCTCGAGCTTACACGAGACCGGCCGCCGGCGTAAAGTGACGGTAGTGCTAAGTAGCCGGTGGTCCATGGAAGTGGGAGGAGGGAGAAGGGCAACGCGTTTGTATACACTCTATGCGGATGTCTATGTCCGTCGGTAGTTATGAAAACGTACCCGACTGCTAGTTTGCCCCCTTATACCATAAAATAAAATAAAAAAATATACGACGGCATAGCTGGGAATGAGTAAGAGCTATCTAAACGCAACGTAGCAACATTTCCTTATAAAATATACTTTATAATTTTCCTTAATTACAACATAATAGATGCATATAATCATTAGGGTCATCTGATTCAAGTTTCTTAGTGACTAACATCGTTCACAGGAACCCACGTCATTAGAAAACACGCAGATGCATCTCAACCATGCAATCGTTATTTTAAGTGTTATAATAGACGCTAATAACAATTAATTTAGATAAAAACTATATTCTATAGCATTAAATTTATACGGGCTTTGGCCCACCACTCGTTCCCACCGCCGCGCTGCTACTTCTGTGTCGCCGGGATCGACAGCGGCAACCACACTTGACCCTTTAATATGATCGTAGGGAGCTCGAGGGAAAAGCTAAATCTGTCTTGGGACCCGCAACTAATTTAATCAGAAGAAAGTAGGAGGAGTAGGAAGTAATTCCAACTTCTTATAAATTCTATAGTATTAGCCAGCAAATGAGCAATGAGAACCATTTAGTTACTAATGATATCCATTAAATCTGTATATGCAAATGAGATTTCTCTGATTCCCCCCATCCATACCCTCAAAATATGAGTATTGAATACGTTAATATTATTCTATCGCTATTTTAGTAAAAACTACTAATAGATATCGTACACATAAATATAGATATAACCGTGTGACTTGTCATTAACAACGCATTAAGCCTTGAACGTCTTATATCAATAGCAAAATCTTGTCGTACTCGTTTTATATTCCAAACACGTATCTCATATAGAGGAAAAGTCATATCATAACTGCGTCTATCATCAACGTTATCAACGTCATGGGAGGTAGAGACAAGGAGAAAACTCTCTTAAGATAAAACAGATGCTAAGGTTGTTGTCGCTGTAGTTCAACATACCCTGCTCTGAACAATTGTCGCCAGTAACAATCCCTTAATATCCCACATGGAAGGCCCTTAATCGCATTCGCTCGGGCATCCTCCAGTATTTATAACAAAAAATAGGGGTACTGTGACGTTACAAACGGTAGCTGCGGCAGTGCATGCACGCATCTGGATCGAACTTAACACGGATACACTACTCTTTTGGAGGTTCTAAAAAGTTGAAAATGTGTTCAGCTGCAAGAAGTAGGTTCCAAATGCGCTAAGCGCAATTTTACCAATCTAAATCCACCCATGAAAATGTGGGTACCCTCAATATTAGCGCCGTCAATTTACAGCGTTACCTATATAGGACATTTTTAAAAAACGGAGCAAAAGAATAACACAATGTAGAAATGACACGTGATGATGTAATGGCGGTAATGAATGAGCTCTGAATCATACATCAAAAGGACAGGCTTGTGTGCTGTGGCGTTTGCATTATTGTGTTTTCTTTTTATATAGGTTAGATTGTATCACCTAATGGTAAATCCACCGATAATTAATCCGCATTACCAAAGGATGTTGCATGTTATCCTTTACTCGATCTTCCTTCTTCACACAGACCTCGAGAAATGAGCAGTTTTCATCATTATAGACTTAGAGGTAGTGCCACCTGCATTCATGCATGCTGCCGAATTGGGCACAATCAGGGAGGTACCTCTTGCTTACAGCATATCGCCGTAAAGTGACAGTCGTGTTGTCGCGTTTCGTGCGGTGTGTAAGTAGCCGGTGGCCTATAGAGATGGGAGAAGGTAGGAGGGCAACTGTATAACCTCTATGTCGATATGTCTATGAGGGTCGGTAGTCATGTAAATGGCTTCGATTTCTCGTTTGCCCCCTTATACTATAAAAAAATAGACAATATCCTTGGTCCAAATCAACTGCAGTGAAGCAAACACTGCCTCTTGTTGATCTTAGTGTTCACAAATTTCTCAAACGTCTAAGGTAAATATTTACGAAATTCCATTCATACGTTCCCTTTAGCAATTTCATTTACGCGATAAAATGTCGGCCAAAAAAAATGATACATTAATTACGCAGAACTATACAGCAATTTAAACTACAGTTCAAAAGTGGAGCAGAGTTTATTTTATTTTCAATGGGGTTCATCGTTATTCACGTTCGTTGTGTAAAAGTTCTCGTGTTCCCCGATATTTTTTTATAAACGCCTCTTGTTTTAATTAGTTCATTTGGCGTAACATTTTTGTTTTTATGAAACAAATACTTTATAACAATGAACTCCGATTAGTATGCATTATCTTCTCTTTTATATGTCTCGTATATTTCGCATATGTGTGATAGTAGTCGAAATAGTCGTGCCACTAGCAAATTAATAGTTTTAGCGATAGATTGGCGCAGATGCTAATGTAGTAGTTGTCACCTTGTATGCAGTGGCAATAAAGAATTCGAAACTTAGCTAATATGTATTATGAAATTTTATATATTTTTATTACACGTTTTTTTAGGTACTTGCTGTCGCGTTTCGTGTGCTGTGTAAGTAGCCGGTGGCCAATGGGGGTGGGAGGAGAAAGGACGGCAGCGCATCTGTATAGCTAGCTCTCTATGATGTCTATGGACCTCGGTAGTCATGTAAATGGCTCCAATTTCTCGTTTGCCCCCCTATACCATAAAAAAGAGAAAAATTACTGTCTTTTCGTATTATTAATCTTTATTACTAATCTTTTTAACTATTTGTTTTACATCCTTGCTTATTCAGCTTCCAGATTTAAAAATGTAGGTACTTACCTATTGATGAGAAATATATGTATTGATTGAGAAATAATTGCACACAAACCTATATTTTATAAAGTTTACCTAAATCAAGTCATTATTTAATGTTACATATACATTACACAGATAATTTACTGAGGCTATATTATATCTACACCGCACCTGGATATAGCGCAGTTAGTTTCAAGTTGCCTTATTAGTTAGTAATTAGTAGTTGCCGAGCTGCGGCGCCTAGTGCATTAAAACTAAAAGTGATATACGTTCGCATTAGTTTACCTCAACATAAGCGAAGAGTTCTAACGAAGTACGCTCTAATCTAAATGGGTAAAATAATGAAATGCCCTGTATACCTATAGGTAAACAGGGCGTATATGATGCGTATTCCTATATGAAATGAGACGTCCTATACGACGTCTCAACAAGAGAGGGACTTGGGGTTTGAGCAAGATAGAAAATACAGATACTGATAATAATGATCATCGTGATTGTAAGTAAGAGGTAATTAATTGCAGCGGAATTGCCTCATTAGTTTTTATGGAGCTGCAGAGCCTAGTGCATTAAAACTAAAAGTGAAGATTAAGTTATATACGTTTGCATTAGTTACCTACACGTCTCACTTCGGGTTTTAAGGGAGATATAAAAATACTGACCAGATCACGATATGTTATTTAAAATATTTCGAATTTCGATTTTTAAAATATTTACTAATAAAGTCAGACCTGAAGACGATTATTGGATGCAAACTGCATCGAATCAGTTATCTTAGCCATCTACGGACTCCCCCATAAATTGCTAGAGGTCTACGGAGGCATATGTTCAGCAGTGGACGTGCTACCGCCTAAAAGGAAGGAAGAAAAACAGAACACTTATAAAATACGCGTTTGAAATAAAAATACCATTTCCATTTTCTGGTATTAATAACGTGACGCTAAAACATATGAAATAGCTGCGTGAAAGCCTACAACACCTTTGACACTCGGCACGCTCGCGTTTGTTAATCACGGCGTGTAAAGGAGGCGAGGATTTCAATCTTCAATCACTAAGGTTTCATCTCGCAACTAAAGGACGTGCCCCAAGTTCCAAGCGGAATTTTCATTTCGATGTTTTGTTTTGAAACTTTCTTATTTCCGTCGTACTTTGAGGACGCTAATTATCATGCTCTGTTTCCTGCATTCAACTTAGAGTTGATTGGTTTGTGCTTTTAGTTGGTGATGGTTATTTCAATAATTTTATCGGGCTGTGTCTAAAGGGGTGTGTTCTACGGGGGTAGGTGTAGTTTTGGTATGTTTGATTTTTAAAGTTATATTGGTAAAGGTAAGAAAATAGGTATATGTTTTTTACAATAGAGCTTGAATGTGAAGGAAACTTTCTTATTTCCCTCGTACTTTGAGGACGCTAATTATCATGCTCGGTTTCCTGCATTCAATTTAGAGTTGATTGTTTTGTGCTTTTAGTTGGTGTTGGTTATTTCAATAATTTTATCGGACTGTTTCCAAAGGGATATGTTATACGTGAGGATGTGTGTATGTAACGTTTTGTATGTTTGTTTTTAATGTAATATTGCTAAAGGTAAGAAAATGCTAATAAAAAATTACTTTGTCAAAGGTCGGCAACGTATCTGTTAGACCTCTGGTGTTGCAGAAGTGATCTGTGGGCGTTGGTGATCACTTTATAACAGGTTGCCCAACTGCTCGTTTGTCTACAATGCTATAAAAAATAAGTATAATATTTTATTACAATACTTTAGGGCACGTAGGTCGTACGTGAATGTAAAGAAATCTACTTTGGAATTCCACGCTTTGTATTTTTTCTTTTTTTTTTTAGGTAGAACTATGCTAAGACAGAAGGTCAGTGCAGCTTCATCGATAAGAGAATTGAGAGGCGAGCACACTGGGGAGAGCTCAAGCCTCTGTATTTGTGGTCGATGGGGGGGCAGACCCCCCCTTCTTTCCCAGCTACTGGGAGAAGGCAAACCGGACTATTGCTATTAATAGGTTATACTATTATTATCTTGGCCGAGGAGCTTTGTATTTGTAGGCGAAAGAGGGTATATAAAATATGTAGTACGCCAACGTCCTTAAAATTTTGAGTTTCATAGAAAATAAGTAAAATAAAGAGAAAATTCCTTGTATACACGAACGTTATGTATTTATTCTCGATAAATATAAAAATATATTTATATATTTGTCACGGAAGCACATTGTCATTTCATGTCTGCTCTTTCGGGGTTTTTGGTTAACTCATCGTCATAAAGTTTTACTTTCACAATTTCAATAAAGCCCATCAAAAGAAGTATAACTTCAAAAATAGATAGCCACGAATGATTTCTAGTGAAAGCCGCTTAAAATAAAAATAACTAATTTAACAAGTAATCGTACACTGGCAGGTGACAGTGCGACAAGGTGTTGAAAGTGTAACTAATGTGGAGACTATTTTAATGATTTTAACATTATAATGATGACAAATATGTTTCGAAAGTCTACGCAAATACGCCTCCTCTTTGAAACTACTTGAGCGGACTCAGAATCCACGCAGACACTTGAATTTCTTCACTTGTAATATAAAAAATCAAATCATTCTTTAATTGTAGTTCTAGAGTGTATCATGATGTATTGTAGCCTCGAGCATATTATTTTGTACTCTAATTTCCGGTAGCTCATTATAGGATAGCGCTATTTAAAGCTATTAATATTCTAAATTAGATTCCTTTACATTCTAGTAGAGTATTGTAATAAAATATGCTTTTACCTTTATCAATATTAATGTAAAAACAGACATACAAACATGTACATATACGTACACATACACGCCCAAAAACACGTCTGCATATCAAATAATCTCATGTCAATGGGCGTCGATAGTCTCTCCGACGACTCTTTTGCCTCCTTGTAATATAAAAATGTAAAAACTTTAACTATTTAAAGCTACCTCAAATAAATCCACTTAAGAAGTTTCACAGTGAAGATGACAAATTGCAAAGATCAAGTATACGAGTCTTGTTAGAAGTTGCGCTCAATGAATAATGCACGAAATGGTATAGAAAAGCAATAAGCAATTTAAATGCAATTTCTATAATTTTAAGATGCATCAGGCGCGGAGCGTTTATTAAAGTCTCGGCTCGAATAACTTGTGTTGCGATAGAAATAAGAAATATCGCTCGGAAAAGCGATACTTATCTATACTAACAATATAGAGAGGAAAGATATTTTTGTTTGTTTGTAACCATTCTTACACTTTATCAGGAAGTAATATAGGCTCTATTTTTTATGATATAAGGAAGGAAACGAGCAGTTGGAGCCATTTTCATGACTACCGACACCCATACACATCCGCATAGATTACGATTGATCGATTTTTAATTTGGACGTCCAACGAAGTGGATTATGATACTAAAATAGAGTTTGTTAGATTTACCCTATTCTTATTCTTAGAAACTCAAAATCAGTTGACTCAGCCCATCACCAACATACAGCTTACCAGAAGAAGAGCTGTTGTTACTTTCATGTTGGAGTGAAGAAGTGCAACGACATCTTTTAGTGTTGTAAGCCCGACAAGGCAATATAGCAATAGAACCTCTCACAAATGACACATAGTAGCATATCATCAATCTTTTGTGTAATACTCGAAGACAATCAATCCTAAGTTGACTACCACATCACTATGTTAATACGGATTACTTAATTTCTTATGTTGATCAAAAATAAATTATAGCCTTTAGTAATAATTTAATAATATAATTTTTTTTTATATCCTATCAAATTATGCTGTGAAAATTCATGATTCGCTGAAAATAAATTATTATTTTCAACAGCGCCAAGGAAGCTACATATAAAGCAAACAACGATATATTCATCCGTAATAATCATAAAACGATTATAATTCGAGTAGATTATTCGATTAGCGACGCGGCGTGGTTATTGGATTACGGCTCCGAGTAGAATCGTTTAACGTTTATTAGGCGTATCGGGGATTATACAGACGTGGGTTATTCATGGTCGGTGGGTCGCTGGGTGTTGTCCAGCCCTGACCCACTTAGCCGCGTCTTTGCGGCTTTTATAATAAAGATAGTACAATATAATTAACGTTTATATGTTTTTTATTGTCACAGGATAATACAATAATGAAATATACTAACAACACAAAAATATTTACTCTGTTTCATAAAATATAATCCTCAGATTGTGTGAAATTATCATGGCCGCCATCATTGTTACGTCCACTGGTCTGAACGAATATTGACAAATGCATCGGTTTCGGCTACAATGAAAGATGCTAAATGAGATTAATTACATTAAATTATACATTATAATTAATTTACAATAATGCATTATAATTATATGTATAATGTAATATATATCGTAAATAATAAATACATTTATTGATATAAATGCGAATTTTTGAATATGAATTTCGCGTTGTGTATTGGGGATCGGTCGTCTCATACACAGTCTACGTTCTAAAGGACGAAGAAAGGATGATGATGTACGTTTAAGACAGATAATTCAAATCTAGGCAAAGGTGTACCGAGGGGGGAGAGGTTGGTCTATCAACACACAGCCACTAGACGGATCGGGCTGAAATTTGGCTTGCAAGTAGGTGTTATGACGTAGGCATCCGCTAAATATTTTTAGAAATTCAATCCCTAAGGGAGTGAAATAGGGTGTAGAAATTTATATGGATTTCTTAGAAATTAAACGTGAAACCGCGGGGCACAGCTAGTATAATCTAAACCTCCGTACATAACGAGGAGCACAGAAACCGTACAAACTACTGTAGTTCCGATACGAAACGAGATACGAAAGTTTCCCAACAATCCATGTTAAGTGCTGCACCGCCGAGCTATTTGATTAGTGCTCAGGTTCACTGAGATGATAAAGTAGAACGTTCTCTTTATGTTGTAGTGTTTTTATAGTATAGGAGACGATAATGGTAAGTAAACACGCGCCCACAGACATCCACAACACCAATGCAGACGTCCTTTCGGAGATAAATAATACAATAGGGGAGTAAGCTGGCCAGAGTGTTACAAAAATCACACATCGGGCGAGGCCAATGTGAAGTTGTCATTCGAATTCAAAATTCAAATTCGTTTTAAGTGAACCTTTTTGTATTTCAAAAATAAATATCATATGACTTATTGAATATTAAGTTTTACTTCAGTTATGTGGTCTAAAGTACACACTTTTTTACAGTATAACAGTAGTCTACCGACGTCCATAGACATCTGCGGTTACTCATGAGATGCCCTCCTTCATTCTACGCCTCCATTATTTGTTTTTTTTATAGCATAACTGGACAAGCGAGCAGTTGTGCCACCTGGTAGTAAGTGACCACTATCGCCCACAGACATCTACAGCACCAGAAATCTAGCAGATCCGTTGTCGTTTTGCTACCGTATTGTATTTACTTCTTGTTTACATTATCAGATTTTACAAAATGATCAAATTATACGATATACTAATGAAAATAGACATAATTTCTTATATATTAATATATTAACTTTCCATCCTGTCCGGTCATTAATTGATAATAACTTGTAGATCCATACAATTTAATTTAATTTAATTGAGTGTCCAAATGAATTTTTTGCCGTTTTCATGACTACTACAAACATCCGCATAGAGGCTATACAGATGCACTGCCCTCCTTTCTCCTCCCACCTCCATGGGCCACCGGCTACTTATACACCACACGAAACGCGACAGCACAGCTGTCACTTTACGCCGGTCTCGTGTAAGCCAGAGGTACCTCCCCGGTCGTGCCGGCCCAATTCGACTGCATGCAAGCATGCAGTGTGGCACTACCTCTTACTTGAACTACTAAATGAAAAACTAATTAAAATCAGAGTTGAATCTTAAACACTCATCATAATTAGTACCTGATTTTATCATCAGAGGCTATTTATTCAGATGCGCTGCCCTCCTAGTTTCTCCTCCTCCCTCCATGGGCCGCCGGCTACTTACACACACCACACGAAACACGACAGCATTGCTGTCACTTTACGATGGTCTCGTGTAATTAAAAAATAAAATTGTTATTTTTTAGGTACACAGCAGCCAACATACAAAATGCACTGGGATATTTGTATGAGCGATAAAAGAACAAAACCCTATTGATGTTAATTTGACGATTCCACCCACGCTTCCAAATTTGTTGTAATGAATGCATGGCCGCCGAACACAACCGATAACTTTATCTTCACCAATTAAAATGCTAAAATTAAGTGAAGGGTTCCACGGGTGGTTCATTTATTTGCAATTTTAGGTACAGCCATTTGTGGTTTTACATTTAAAAATATTGTACAGGAAACCTGGCGATGTGTTTGTGATTTCGAAGCTCATCTGTTTATATTTTATTTATAGTCGAACGAAGTCGCAGGCACCAGCTAGTACATAATCCCCCTTATTAATAAACATAGAATAACTCTATCCAAGGAATAACCTAGTAATAAACTGACATCTGTCAAATTCCATAATAAAAAACACATAAAAAGTATGGAATTTGACAGATGTCAGTTTATTACTAGGTTATAACTTGGATATAGTTATTCCATGTTTATTAATAAGGGGGAATATGTACAAAATACATTAAAATCAATTCAATACCTTTTACCTACCTTTTGATATTTATATTTATTTTTAGTATAGGGAGGCAAACGAGTCAAGCCATTTTCATGACTACCGCCGCCCATAGTAGCATAGAGGCTTTGCAGACGCGTTGCCCCATTCCTCCTCCTTCCTCTACACGCCACCGAATACTCACGCACACGAGACAGTACAGCTGTCATTTAACGCTGGTATTGTGCGATATTAGAGTATGAACAAACATTTTTATATATTAAGATAGTAAACATTTTCACGGCTAATAACTCAATAGATAACAACAGCACACATTCCATTTCCATTCGATACAAACGATGCAATTGTGCCAATGTTTCTAGCAAGTTAACTCTATAATGAAGGATAATTCACCCCGTATCTACGGAGACAACCATCTCGGCCTTTAAATCATTAGAGACAATTGGCTCGAATGACCTTTGGATTACGCTGGGCCGTATCAACCCATTAGTTATGTTACTAATGAAATCAAACGGGGGAATTATTTTGATTTGCTACACACTGTTATTGGTTTACTGCTTCTCATAAGGCATGTTTCACATGTGACTATTATATTTGTCTCATAAGGCATGTTTCACAGGTGACTATTATAAGTTTCTCATAAGATGTATGCATCAATTGTTTGGTCTCCTTTTTCAGCTGGTCATATTAACAGCTTAGAAACAGTACAACACAAGTTCTTTAGAATTGTCGCTCCGCGTATGAATATGCCAGACCCATTTCTTACTCATGTATATGACTCCATAGCTGATACTATGAGAATCCCTACGCTTGAATCGTCGAGAACAGCTAATGATGTAAAATTTTTGTTTAAACTGTGTAGAGGACAAATCGACTGTATCTTATTATTTGAGCAGTTGAGATTCAAGATACCGCTGAGAGGGTCTCGTTCGAGACAAATCTTTTATACGTCCAATTACAGCTCGAATTACACTTGTAATAATCCGATAGCTCGAATGTGTACTTATGTGAATAATCTCGATATCGATATACTAGAAGTCGGAGAAAAAGAATTTGTGAAATTAATTCAAGAAAGAATTTTGTTATACGGCTAAAGGTGATGTGACTAATAAATGTAAACTGTTGTATGTAAAATGGACACAAAGTCCGTAAGGTTATAAATAAATAAATAAATAAATAAATAAGGCATGTTTCTCAGGTGACTATATAATAGGCTTCTCATAAGGCCTGTTTCACAGGTGATGTTATAAAACACCGCAAGAAACGCGACAGCGACTTTAACCAGTAGATTCAACTAAGTACTCAACTTCAACCAGTTTTCACCAACAATCTACACGCTAATGTTATAAGTAAATCCAAAGTGTAAGTTTGTATGTAAAATGAAGGCTATGTTATCGCGACAGCTTATCTGACAGATGACGGACAAAGAACGGTAACGCGAACGCGATGCGGATGTCTATGGGCGCCGGAAGTAATTTATCATCCTGGGACATGTTTAGGTTTCCTTCAGTGAAAATAGTTTTTCCCACTACACTTCAGTCACATCCATCCTCCAGGGTAATATATTATTTGAATCTTTAAGTATGAGGATAATGGACACAAGGTAGTTTATTTTCCGGTCATAGGTTCCTATGGGAAATTATGGCGAAACACGATAGTGTTGTGTGGCAACATAACAACAACAACAAAGAAATAAAACAGAGATGAACGCTGACAGAATCTTAGACATGAGTATAATATTACTAAGGTTTTTATGTTTGTTATAACACCGATCGTAAAGTCAGGTGTAACAAACTTTTAATTTTATTTTATTGAGTATCTTAATTTACTGTGGAAACGATGTCATCGTAATAACCTTAATTACAAACTAAAGGAGCGGTTAAGTATTCTTGTAAGTGAAAAACAGTATTATGTAAATACTAATTACATTATCGGTATTTCCGATCCGATACGACTTAGGGATGTTCAAGAAAAGAGCATTCCTCTTTCTTAAAGGCCGGCAACGCGTCTGCATGACACCTAGTTTTGCGGATGTCTATGGGCGGCGGTAGTCACTAACCACCTTCTCGTTTGCCCCCTATATCATAAAAAAAATTAATATGTAACATGACAATTTTGTACAAAATAAAATTGAACTAATACTTTACAGAAAAACGTTTATATTTTATCTAAATTTAATAAATTACCATTTAAGTAATAAAGCCGCCCTTGTGTACCTGATATAAGTATATTTTTTCTTGTTTTTATTGTTATGTTTGTTATCTGCGCAATAACGAATATTTTTTAGTTAATTCATTAATTAATTTACCAAATAAATAAAGTTAGACAGTTACTACCGAAACAGTTGGAGCTTTAAAAAGTCAAAACAAAAAGCTTTATTTATTTTAATGATTTCTTATATTATATATTTTGTAAATTAAAACGAGCAATTAAATTTATTTGCATAGTATTAACTGTTTCACCCCCCGCGGTTTCACCCGCATAAGATTCGATCCCGTGGAAATATCGAGATAATAATATAATATATGTTGACCCGATCTCATGCAAAATTTGAAGTAAATCCATGCAGTACTTTTTGAGTTTAACCCGGACATACCTACAGACAAACAGACAAACTGACAAAAGTTCTAAAAACTATACTTTTTGCCTCAATATCGATAGTATCACGTCCTGTATATTCTTTTACATAAATATTCTATTATTCTAGATTTTATTATATGTAATAGATAATGTATGGTTTTACTAAGATTTTATTAAAACACGTCTATTCATTACATAATGTAATGTCATGTACAAATTGTAATTGTAATTATTGTAATTATATATTCAAGGTCTGCTAAAATAACGTAACCTGACGATACATAATATATTCTAAACCTGCTCAAAGAATACGGTACATTCTGCGCGCAAAAATATTTTACGAAAATTTATTTTTCAAATTAGCATATATAAATTTATTTGTTTATTTAGTGTGTGTATATTGTATATTTCTCTCTGTGAATTTACTAATTACGGTTTTAAAAATATATTACATGTCACAAGTGCAGTAGTAAAAACATTTCAGTTTTATTTATTTTATGGTAAAATAAATATAACTATCGAACCGTATTTGTTTGTAGCTTAATAAACTTAGGCACATTTTAAATTGCTTCTAAAAGCATACTAGACATTATTCTCAGGATTTCATTTTGTTACATTATAGACGCCAACTTGTACATATAATTATTGTCTAGTTTGCGATCAAAGCCTAATTAAACCACAAAAATGTGCTGATGTTTTTTATATAATATAAGGGGGCAAACGAGCAGTCAGAGCGATTTCATCAAACTACTGCCGCCCATAGACATCCTTCCAAAGGCTATAGAAATTCGTTGCCCTCCAACCTCTTCCTGCCTACATCGTCTACCGGATACTTACACACCTGATGGGCTACTTCAGAAAATAAATATACAGATTAACTAAAAATAGAGAATTATATTTTATTTGCTATAATTTAGAAATTTCACAGCTCATTTTTTATAACGAGAAAAAAATTTCATTAACAACAGTGATTTACAAGAAATTCTAATCCCACCAAAAACATTTCATGTAAAATGTTGCTAAGACGACCACATAAGGTATGCCGTGTGAAAAATATATCAGATCTTATGTAGAGCCAAGTTTCTGAATCTACACGGGCTAACTCCACCGACCCTAACTTCACAAATTCTATCAGTAAAAATGTGTGGATTCGCCATTTCTCTACCGTCGTGGAGGTGATGCGAATATTTAATTTCTGGAGTAACTAAAGAGCTATTTTTTGGGATGAGGGCGAAAGTTATTATATGTTTTTTTTGTTGGTTGTATACTAAACTTAGATTATATACCAAATTTCAGCTTTCTAGCACGTCAGGAAGTAGTCAAACATTAGGATGATCAGTGACAAAATCGGTATATTTTAGATATCAGTAAAACCTAAAGTATTAGACTTTGTATATTTAATAGGTTTATTATTAACATCATGTTCTGAGAATATAAACTCTCTGGTACACTACCACACTACCGTGCCCTGAGATGAATCTATGGAGCTATAATAATAATGATAATAATAATTAATAATAATAATCTATCTATCATTCAAAAATTGTTGAACGATAACCTCAACAATTTTACTAATTTCGAAACACTAATAATAAAAATTATGTCCTTTATAGTATTTTTACTTATGGACAGGTTACGTTCATGAGATCATACTGCCTCTTCTTCAGTTCTACAATCCCTTTTTAATAAATATACAATAGAAAAGATCTAATAACGCGCTTCGGTCCCGAAGTTGGCACTGGTCCTGTTATTGAAATAATACTTCCTCATATATCAGTTTATTTAACCGCATTATTAACAAAGTCAATGAAAGAAGTTATAGTTTTTGTGTCAGTTACTTAGCATATGCCGAATAAATGTTTGCCAGCAGCTAATGGACGTACCGTTGTTTCGTACACTAAAGTTGATTAATTCTCCAAACGCCGGCCATGTTGTGACGTAGGTAGTATTGTATTTTCGGAACCGCAAAATATCAATACGGATGGTAATAAAACTTGTCAATCTATACAATTGTAGTTGTAAAGGTAATTTCCTAATGGTCCTACAGCTAAAGATTTCACTCAAGTTATGTAGTCACAGCTAGTAATAGAATTAAAATTCAGCTTAGAGGTGGAGTATTGACAGAAAAAATCTAGGCCGTAATGTAGGACCAATAGAGACTTACAAACTGTGCTAAAAATGATTGCTGTTAGCCAGAGTAAATAACACAGCCCATATATACTTGCTGAAAAATAACAGTGTATCAAGATTCTTACGTGAAGCGTGCGCAAGAGACTTGAGCAACTAATACGCGTTATTGTTTCACACATTTCTTCGTAGACCTTTATAAATCGTTCCCTAAAGAGTAAACTTCAATAAAACTAAAAGTGACGAAATAGGTACAAAGGCTATGTATGTCCAGTTTAATGTCTCAAATATATGCAGGTCGCGTGCCTACATATGTTTCAGCCATTAACGCGACCTTTGACGTGTCACGTCACAATGGTACGTTGTGTCACATCATATTGACGCGTCGTATAGAGGCGACGTTGGTCACCAATTGTGTCATATTCAATGCTGTATTATGTACATGCTGAAGGCCTACGAATCGCATGACACGACATGGCGTAGCCACAACGCGAACTACAGTCTACACGCATGAAGATACATTCATAAATGAGTATTATATATGCATGTGACACGGCAAAATACATGATATAAAGCAGTAGTGCGCATTGCAGCCGAATTGGGCCGGCACTACCGGGGAAGAACATCTCGTTTACCCGATACCGACGGCGACAGCTTATATCCGGGCCATGGTAGGGGAGGAGAAACGAGGG
>LUGF01001527.1:31092-45964 GCA_001625245.1 Calycopis cecrops
CCCCTTATCAATATAAAAAAATATTAAAAAATATAGAGCTGCAATGTGGTATAACCACGTAAGTGCGAAATATAGGGCTATAGATTTCAGACGTATGTAGAGCCAGCGTAGTACTCGAGTCTCGACAGAAAGTCACGTTATTTTTCCGTGCACCATTCACAGCTCAGATTTCGATGGACTTATTGTTTAGTGTATAAAGGAACAACTCCGTAAGAGATGCGATATGAAACATCAGCAGGAAGCGCATTATTACTTCGTCTCACTTACTCAGTGGCAATTTAAAGTTGTACCTTACTAAGTTACAATCTTAATGGGCACATACATTTGATACTTATTCACGTTTATCTTTATAATATGTATTTCTAGATTAAAAATCTTAATTTATAAAAAAAAATATTTCTGTTGTCAAGTACCCCATAACATAAGTCCTTACGGTACATATCACGGGGCTAGACTAACGTGGTGTGTAAAGTCCACTGATATATTATGAATTTTCATTATTATTCTAGTTTCCCTAACCTTCTTTTTGAGATGGGTCAATATCTCACAACAAAAACTTATTTTACGTATTTGAAGTTATTAGTCATTATAGGTGAGGTAGGGATAGTCTACGGAATTCTCTTGCGTACGCGCACGCAATAGAGTATTGTAAAGTCCCGCGTAGGTGGCTAGTTACAACATCAGATCGACATTATTACGTGGCGCCTATTTGTGTCCTACTTTACTTTGTAGTAAATAGACATACTATTCCCTTTTTTGGGTGTAACATTTTTAATTTTTAAACTAGGAGCTGCAATCAATAGACATCACTTCACTATATACATTAATACTTGTTTGGACTTTCGCGTTTGTTACACATTTTTGTAGTACCTTAAATAAATGTTTTAGCGTGTTAAAACCCGTATAGTAACTAAAAAAATATAAACATTAATTTTAGATTTAGAACTTTGATATATTTAGGCAGGATAAATTGTGACGGTAATTTTTGTTATCGTAAGGCTCTACAACTTTTGTTTCGAACTCAATCATAATCTTCAGTCGTTAAATCAGCGTTCAGACAGAAAAGTTTTCTTTGGGGAGTGTTTCTCAGACTGACTTCGTGAATTCAATAACAATGATGAAGTTTTTTTTGTAGAATAAAATAAGAACCTACGAGACAGAAATAATGTAGCTTCTTATTGATAATAGAGTTTATAAAATCAGTTCAATAGACCTAAACTCCTGGGGCCTTATTAATAAACATAGATTAACTTTACTCCAAATATAAAACTAGAATCTGTCAAATTCCATAATAATAAACTATGGATTTTGACAGATAGTTTGAGAGGTACTAGTTTAATACTCAGAGAAAAGGTAATCTATGATTATTAATAAGTAACTAATAATAAGTAAGTAAGTAAGTAGTAATCTCCTAATAATATTAGCTTACGTGTTTGCCTACAGTTGTCACCTACAACTAAGTGTGTACAGGTGTAATGTTTCAAGGTTTACTTCAAAGAACCTTTAATGATTCACTCGGGTACCAGGTATAGGTAGCAGGAAAGGAAAACCCAATGTTGGTCGGGTTCAAGCCACAATATACATCTTGATCTTTATTTAATAAACTTGTATCGTAAGGACATTAGATATAGAATTGAATAAACTTTTAAAAAAATGATTTCAGAATTTACTCCATTAATAAAGTCAAAAATAAGGAGGAATAAAATTATACGTTGCTTACGTATCGCAAACCTTTCACTCCAGGATAATGTTAATTCTTACGGAGTCTACTCCACTCACCTGTTGTAGAGTGAGGGATAAAAAACATAGAAAAACTCAACAGTTAATTCTATTCGAGACACGAGCAACTGCTTCTCCGTCAATGATTTCACTTACTGGCCTACTGTGTGATTTACAGAAAACCGCATGTCATAATAAAACATTTTGCTTTAGGAACACAATAACATGCAAACCTTTGATTATATACACGTCTAGATGGAGCATTTCAAATAAACATCGCAAAGAAAACGTCTCATTTTTCGCTCAATGTGTGAGTGACAGTTATGTACAGATTGTTTTAAAACCGTCAATGTGTGCGTGTAAAGGGATACCAACAGCATAAAAGAATACCCTTAATTTTGTTACTAAATCAGGAGGAACTAACAGCAAACAATAAAATAGGAATATACATATGAATATATGGTCTATATAGATTTTTTTAAAGAATGTATGCTAATTATTATTAAAAATAAATTATGATTTTTTAATTTTTTTTTATCAATGAGAGAGAGAGTTTATTATTATTATCAATGAGAGGATTTCCGAAGGTAGTTTTAGTTTTATAGATCGCTACCTATATAAGTATTAGAATTTTTTTACTTGATAATAAGACTCCAAATATACTTTATGAATCAGTTTTAATTATTTATAGTCAGTGTTACATAATATAAAATATACTTAAGTTTACGCGAATGTTGCACATTATAATAAAGCTATTTAAACGGCTTCACGGATCATCCTTGGATGGAATCGGTGTTATTTAGCGAGGATTTGTGCTTTATCAAATCTTATATCTGACGACCAGGCTGGCTCAGTGGTGCAGGGCTCGGATAAGCGGAATATATTGTGCCTGGGTCATTGATGTTTATCTATGTATTATATGTATTTTTCAGTAATAAAAATCTTAAATATATAAAACTTCTTCAATTTATAAAATATATTTCCGTTGTCTAGTACCTGTAACATAAGTCCTTACGGTACTTAGCACGGGGGGTAGAATAACGTGGTGTGAAAAATTCACTGCTATGTATTAAAAAAACTTCCCTTTAGTTTTGGAAAATTACCCTACTTTTCTAGTGACAACACCGTACGACTAGTAAATTGTGAAATTAATATTCGTATTTTCTTAACAATACTTACGTAAATTTAAAAACTAACCGGTGAAATAAGATCTTCTATTTGTGATCAGATTTTCCTGCATGGTTATGACACAGTTGAACAGAACAAACCGGCATATTTCTTTTTTTATTGAGAGCTCAGAATCGCGTTACGGTCTAGATGACACTGACTTAAGCGAAGAGCGTCTCTACTAGATCTAGTAGAGACGTTTTACGGCGCTTTCAGGTGGTTGATGAGGTATCTAGACGTGTATATAATCAAAGATGCAAACAATATTAAGCATAACTTTTCAAACATCAAGAAGCAAAAGTAGAATTAAATAAACGTTATTACCACACAGAAATAAGCACAACAATAATAGGTATATACACTATTCCGCTTTCCTTAAACAAGTATTGAAATAGCGAAGGCTTGATTCAATTCCTCTGATTCAATAACGACGCCGATGTCTTGAAATAAAAAAAACAAATAAACTGCGCTGCGTTTAATATTTCTTCTGCTTCAGTGTTCGTATATAATGTACAACTACAAGAATAAATACGTGTCTTATAGAAGTAAATAAGAAAAAAATAAGAAGTATTTGTTGGTGTTATCTTTTTGGTTTTAAGTTATGGATGCGAAGGGAGCGAGATAAAAGTGCTTAGGAATAGTAAAGTGACTAGCGATGCGCACAAATTCTAACAATCCGAGGTTTATTAAGATATGTAGCCGTCTCTTCGTCTCCCAATAGACCGCTCATAAACCTGATGAAACGTGAAGCCTCAACTTCGCACGGATGTGAGCAAGAGGCTCCCGTCATTTCGGCCTGGTACGAACAAGATTATAAAGAAACAGTATTTTAAGATAAGCTTATTATTATCAATAAACTATACTATTAATTATTTGCTAAAGATTGAACAACATGAAGATCTGAACGCTAATAGCACATGGGGTAATTGTAAGTATTATTTTATTTTTAAATATATCAGTTAACATTTTTATACGCCGTGTATGGTCTAGGCCACTAAATAAAAAGGTTAAATTTTATGAATAGACAAACGAACACATAGATATAATTTATGTAGGTATATGTATGTATACACTTGGGACGGCATAAAAGCCTTGACCCGCGGCATGTCATCATGCCGCTGACATAAATCTAACAATGTTCCACGTCTCATGAACTTTATGTTTTTTTTTTATGATATAGGAGGGAAAACGAGCAGCCGGAGCCATTTTCATTTTCAATTTGAATTGAATTATGAAATTTAGTGAAAAGTGATATACCTAATACAGTGTAGATAAAGGAAAAATCTACAAGTTGTCTCTTTCGTACCTCGGTTAGTACACAACCTATAGAAAGCAAGTCTCGTATTTGGGAATTCTTTTCAGTGATTTTGTTAACAAATACGGCGTAAGTATGTTCGTAAAAGTCGTAATGTAATTTTGTAAAATTTGACGTCAGATTGCTTATAAGTTGATTATCAACACGCTGTTGTACACTTTCGTATGAGAAGCACAAAGCCCACGATCACAGAGCGATCTTTTTTCAAAACAATCAGACATCTGCAGTCAACATTTTAGACGAAATGCCATGTGTTTTCTCATTAATGACGAGGCCGATATTTCATCATGGCTTTATGATGTTATAAAATTGAAAAAATGTGGTGAACAGAATTCCAGCGCTTCCGCTCCACCAAGGTGACTAACAGCTACGACCTTAACCCACCAAGGCCTGCCATGAAAAGGATGTGAAAGTTCTACCAGATAAGATATACATGTGATATCATTTGGAGATGACGAGAAGACGAAATGATAGTGCAAGAAATATAATTTACTAGGTGACCCGACCACGCGTTGTTGGTAATAAAAATGTCGTCATTAATCGAAGTTAAATATACCCTTTATTTTACGTAGGACGAAGTTCTGTGGACTGTTACAATAAAATAGAGGACAGTATTTGTTGATTAAGCCAAACAAACGTGAAACGAGATTTTTGTATATTAAGAATAGATTAGTTAATAGTTAAATGTGGAGGAGTAAGATAAGATAGGAAGAAGATTTTTTTTATATCGTAGGAAGACAGATGAGCAAGCGTTGACCTTCTTCATCCATACCCCAATGGGCCACCGGATACTCTCAAACCGCACGAAACGCGACAGCGAAGCTGTGACTTATGCCGGTGTTGTGTGAGCGAGAGGTACCTCCCTGGCCGTGCCGCCCAATTCCGCTGTGATGCAGCATGGCATGAATGTGGCACTCTGTTCTCTCCGCATACCCCATCAGGGAACGTGACGACGTCATGGTAATGATGATGATGAAGAATATATTATGGTTTAAGCTTTAATCTAAGGCATAATCTAAAACTAAACTCTGAGAAGAGTATTTTGAACTCAAATATCGGTTTAGAACATGCGATACGAGTGATACACGCAAATATCAAGTATATCTGTAAGTAACCAGGAGCCCAAGGAGGTGGGAGAAGGAAGGAGGGCAACGCATCTGTTTATCTAAATGCGGATGTCTATGGGCGTTGGTAGTCATGAAAATGGCTCCGACTGCTAGTGTGCCCCCCTATACAATAAAAAATATATCAAAATCTGTTGCATCGTGTATGTTGTTGTGTACTGTACAGCTCATAAAAATGGAAAGTGTTGTATTTAACGTGTGACTGTCGACGCCGATCTCCGGTCACGCTCGGCCCGGTCAATTACAGGTGCAGGTACTGCCCGGTGATATCGGACACGTGCATGCAAATATGCGATCTTTTATTGATGATGTACGATTGTTGATACATATTGTATATGGAGAAGCTTTTTGATGATTGCCGACTCTCTTAAATATCGCAGTAATGGTAATGCAGATGTGTTGCCCCCCTATCCTACTCATATGGGCCACCGGAAACTCACAGACCACATAAAACACGATAGCATACATTTTGCCTATATCTACTATATTTGTCGTCGTAATCATTTTCTACTTCATAATATTTTAACCATATAACATAATATATGACCTAAACGAGAGTCGTTCATTGTGGAGATATTGGCGTAAGTACAGGGTGGCAATTCGGCAAAATCCACGGGCCCCCAGCCGGAAGGGGCCCCTTCGAGTCTAGTCAGAGGAGAATCCCAATTAAAAAAAACTTCTTTTTGTTCAAAAATTTGCCACGGGCCTCGAGCGACATAGTTACGCCACCGGGAGAGTTATATTTGATGAAAATCCGTTAACGTACTTATAATTACAATAGCACAATTTTATTGTAATACTATGTCGGTATCGCGTTTCGTCTGGTGTGTAAGTAGCCGGTAGCCCATGGAGGTGGGAGAAGAAAGGAGGGCAACACATCTGCATGGCCTCGTCTAGGGGCGTAGGTAATTATGAAAAGGGTTCCTGCAGCTCGTTGCCTCCATAAACCTAAAAAAAAAGTGCGCAATAGTAAGTTCCCAGTCGTTCTGGCCCAGTCTGTTCTTTCACATTCGGCATGCACATTCAATCGAGCATCTACTACTATTTCTTTACAAAATACAAAACAAAATGAAGTTAAAAGGCACAACCCCAAAGATTTACATTCAAAGCGCCAATATTAGCCGTAATAGCAACAAATATGTACTAAAGCTTATTTATGTTTTGACAGAGAGAGTCAAATTTTAATGGTATCCTTGAACAAACGTGATAATTCCACGTTCGTGAATATAAAGAATAGGTTTTTTTTCAATATAGCTAAAGGGGCCCAACGAGCAATCGGAGCCATTTTCATGACAACCGACGCCAATAAACATCCGCATAGAGGTTATACAGATGCGTTGCCCCTCTTCCTCGTCCCCCCATGAGCCACAGCTGTCACTTCACCCCGGTCTCGTGTAAGCAAGAGTTACACCCCCGGTCGTGCCGGCCCAATTGCTATATGCATGCGTTAATTTGTAATTTTGCAGAATCCTTTATCTGCCAGTCAGAATAACACTTGGACGATTTTTGATGATAGATTACTTAGATTTAGATTGTTTGAGTATAATTTATTAAGACCTTGAAATTGTAAGCAAAACATTTTATTTTTAACTTGCGTTATAAAGATGACACGATAAGCGACTGGTAAGACACGTAATTATAATATTACAACTTTTTACTACAGATTTAAATTAAATCAATCTATTTTTAATTAGGTATATCATTATTTGCTTGATACTTTCGCGCTTATGTAAGTCTTTCTTTCTTTCTTCCTTCTTATTACACATATTGTACTTTACGATATTTGACACGATAAGATATACAAGGTTGATAAAAGCGAGAGGCATTAAATGAAACCACATATTTAGTATATGATTTCCAGGCTACACAACAAAAGTCAGATCAAACGGAGCAATAATTCAGCCGCAGTAATTTTTAAAGTTTTTTCTCACTTCGTACACTCTGTACAGTCAGCTGATAGCGAGTATAGGCCGGCCGGGGTCATTAACCACGTACGAGGTTGCCGTTCACTGTACGAGCCGCTAGGCACTAAGCATGATTAAATTTTTTCACTATTTAACTTATTTAAAAAAGTATTTTCGTACAAATAACTTTTTTTTAATAGTTTCGGATTAACTGTAGGCACTTATAGTAAATGTGGTTTTATTTAATGCCTCTCGCTTTTATCAACCTTGTAGGTAAGGCTCAGAACCACGGCTGATTTAAGTTGTAAGTCAGTCGAAACGTCGAGCTAAGGTATATGTTTTGGATAGTACTATAATATCTTATCATGTTAGAACCAGTAATGTACAAAAGGTACATAATTTTTTTAAGTCTTTGTGTGATTTCTACCGACTTGGGCCTGTACGACTGGAGAGTTGTAGGTACCTCTATCACATGATAAGCTCGCAAAGCGACAGCTATTACGTTTGTGCAGATTGTGAGTTGGAGGAAAAAGGCAACACATCCGTAAAAATGTAGGTAATGTACATCGATGTTCATCAAAATATTCTGACTGCTTGTTTTTTCCTTATACCCAATACATGAAAAAGGAATGTAGTATTTTAAAATTTACAAGAGCAACTCTGAGGTGCAGTGTTAAATACAACCTACATTCGTTTTTTTGTTCACTCCACTCCAGAGCTCTCTCTCAGCGCAAAATTACAGCCTCCTGACCCAGTCAATACATGTAGAGCGTATATGACGATTGACAGCACATACTCGCCTTTACGCTGCAGAACCGCATATTCTCAATTATTCTCTAACAAACCAACAAACCAACATCCATCACTGGATGGCTTTATTACATACCGTTCTATGTAGAACACGTAACAAGCTACGTAGTAACTGCTACAGACCAAATACGTTGCCAGTGCCGCAATAATAATAATAATAATAATATTGGACTAATAAGTGTAAATAGTGTAATACTATAACTACTCTGACATCTCTATGCAATAGCACAAACTACTGCTAAGCCGACCAATCAGGGACGGTTCACAATTTTACATGTAATCAAAATCAGTTAGAATGTGAACTTCGTTCTTTTGTTCACAATTTTACAGTTTGCTCAGGCAAGATTATAAACTAACGAAAAATAATACGTTAAATTGTGAATAGTTTGTACAGTTCACAATTTTTAGACAGTTTACAATCTCCTGAGTTATTTTGTAAAATAACGGTTACATAATCTTAAGGTAACATAATATACATATAATACATAGATAAGCATCCCTAAACCCCATGACCTAGACAGACTTCGAACCCGCGACCACTGGCGCAATATGTTTCGCTTAGCCGAGGTCTGTACCACTGCGCTAGCTGGTCGTCAAAGTAAAAATTAAGCTACGGCAGTATGGCAGAATCTGTTTAGAAGCTACTGCTGAAGGTTCTTTAGTATTTTACATGTGGACTTAACTTCTTAGAGAGGTCCCTTTAAGTAAAGGACACTTTCCTGCTTTTGTTATGTCTGTCACTGTCAATATTTACTCGTATGTTATCTTATGTTAAGTTCGCTTTATCGTGTTATATATATTGCGAATGTTATTGTTTTACTATCGTGTCTATTGTCTAAAATGTTTTATTTTATTTAATTTTCATTGAATTAGCAAACATAGAGTGTTTAAAAATAAACTATTTACCGGTAATGTCATGTGTCATGTTTTCACATTAATAAATCTATGGTTTTACATGTTTGTATTTTTATCATGACTATAACTTGAATAATATTGGCATCTATTAGATATAGATAAAGCTATAAGACTAATATCAGATTTAAATAAGACCCTTAAATAAACGTGTAGATTTTATAATTTACAAATATTATCCGATCATTTTGATGAATTAATCGAAGTATTTATTATTAATATATTTATATAATAAAAAATATATTGTATTTACAATAATTTCTATGACTTAAAATCCCTCAAAATTGCTTTTCAGTGAGTAATATCTCTAGAACCGACCCAGCAGTTTCGTAGATTGACTCGAACAAACATCATGAATTTTATATATAATGATTGAATTTGAGGTCAGGTTCATAAGCGGCGAGCTGGTCACCTGTCCCCATGGGATGCCTGAACATAATATAGTTATTTTTTTATATTTACTACTTACACTTCTTTGGGCGACAAAAATAAAAATTGCCAATCGTGTTAAGCCTGATAAATAAAAATATATATTACATTCCTGGTGTACATTTCTATTAGTGAAAAAATAATTAAAACCGGCCCAATAGTTTTGGAGTCTATTCAATTCAAACTAAGAAAAATCTTTATATATTAATAAAACTATTATTATTCTTTCTCATACCTTCTAGGTAGGTTTAGGTATTTTTTTTTGGTATAGGTAAGGGGGCAAACGAACAGTCGGAGTCATTTTCATGCCTGTCGATGGCCATAGACACCCGCATAGAAATAAACAGATGCGTTGCCCTCCTTCCACCTCCCACCTCCATAAGCCGCCTATATACACGCACGCAGCGTGGCACCTATTCCTAAAATGTCACAAATTACAATTGTCTAGCTATTTTACCAGCGTTTAAGAGAGACGTTTTAAAATAAAAAAAAATACTTTTTTTTACTTTTAAACTACTTTACTTTTCTTACCTAACTAACTAACTAATACAAGAGTAATGATTGGAAGCTCCTTTTAAGTTCACAAGCACTTGTGTTAGCAACTGCCGCTCTTCCATAACATTTATGTATTTATTACAAGACGAAAACTGATAAAACAAAACTTTTAAAATATAAATTTTACCTCTTTCATATTAACTATATTGTCAATAATATTTATATTACCTATAGTATTTTTTTATTGCATAAGAGGACCAAGAAGCCATTTGGTGACTAACGATGCCAAAACTACTTCAGCCTCTTCCCCAAATGGATAATTCTCAAACATCTCCTCTAAGATAGCAAAGTCATCTCCTCTAAGAAATTTTTCAATTAAACGAGAGCTACCTCCCCAGTCGCGGCGTCATGATTCGGCTGCAATGCAGCAATGGCACTACCTCTTACTGATATAAAATATCATACCGTGACATTGCATTCCTATGTTAATTAATATATTTATGTGTCTCGTGTTGTTTTAATAATAATTAATTAAAGTATGATTCATTGAACAGTTATGAAAACCATAGGTGTATGTCCTTCATATATAAGTCCCTATATATCATTATAAGTACATATATATTGCAGCTAACTACTGAAAAAGTACACAAAGTAATGCAGTTGACTTTAAAATTGCAATACCAATGAAAGGAAATAGTAGTAAGATGCTTAACCTTCGTAGAATTTGAAGTCTATTTTTAATTATTAATTTTGCTATTTTTAATTTATCACAAAATCGAAAAACTTATTTTTAAATTGTATTTAATGACAAATATTGTTTATAAAACTGCCTGCGATAAATTGGCGAAACTCTACAATTTCATGAACCCCAAGTTTAAGAAACCCTGAATGAAGAGGACATAAATAGTGAAGAGCTGTACCAAACTCACCATCCTACTACCTGATCCACAATATATCATTTGTTATGCCAATATAACAGTGAGAATATCCACAAAAAGGCGATATCCTCGCAAAAGGAGACATAACGTATTAAGAATTTTAACACAATAATATCGTCAATATATGTAAAATATTCTAGTTTGTGATCTGCCTGTTCTGTGTTTTATAGAGCAGAGGACAATCATAAACTTAGTATAAATACAATGGGGAATATACAACTATTACATCTCTTGCTCATAGATCTAAAGTTATACGATCACACATGTCTATAGCTAACAACGAGGCAATGATCATGAATCGCCCACAAAATCGAAATTAGAGTTACAAACTCAATTTAAATTTAACTCTCTATATTCACAAAAAAAAACAAAAATTGACGGAATAACATAAATCAGAACGCGCGATAAAAGATAAACAGTAATCGACCTTGAGCGATACGTATTATCAACACTAAGTAGCATGTCTCCGAACTATACTCACATCTGTTAGTACGATGGCTCCCACGGCGCTGTAATCCGATCACGTGCGCAAACACCGGCTCTACCACCCATTAAACCATCATTAACTCCATTATCCATTAATGTCCATCTACTGAAGCACCATGTATATGTAACTGAACACTAGTACAGAAATGCGCGATTTACCGCGGTAACACGAGTATACGGGCGTGCGTGTGCTGTACGGAGCGGCCGCGGTCGGACTGATGAGTCTGGCGTTGATAACGTACGGCGATACGCCACCCCATGGACGAGAAAAACAATGGAAAATGTTTCCATTATGGAGAATGTATGCGAAAATACATATTTCGTACACCCTTTGATCTATACCTTTGATTTCGATTCCGCTTATTACGTTTTATGCATATTAACATTTTGTAAATATTTTTCGTGCCTTATTCGTAATTTTATTTCGTGTTAATAAAAATATTAGTAAAATATTAGAATGTAACACATTCTATTTTACTAATATTTTTATCTTAGAATGTAACACAGTCTAATGTTTTACAAATATTTTTATCTTTCGACGGATCAAACATCAATTTACATTTATATTCAAGACTGAAATGTAGTTTTATTAGTTTCAATATTGTGCTGAATGTCTTTGTTATAAACTTAAGAACTTGGGTCTTAGGAAGGAGACTAAATATTACAGACTAAAGCTTATTATCTGAACAATGACATCTCTTACAGCGACGTGGATGGTCGTAGCTTTAATATTCGTTTATAACTTAATAATTCTAAATTTATCTACGCTTTCTGTTACTCGTAAAACAAATTTTACGAGCTAAAGGGATTTGACGAATTCGCAGTGAATTATTAATAATTAATTTTAAACCTTTCAGAGTTTCATCTCGACAATTAATAGTCTTGGCATTAAAACAGGCGATGATGATGTTCAAATAAAAAAAGCTATAAAATAAATATATTCAGCTGTCCCTTAGATTCGCACGGCGCGCCGGGCAGGAAGGGCCGAAAATAACGAGAACAAAATGTACCGAAATAACCTTTGATCTAATCTATTGCCAGATACCGTCGAGTTAACTCGCACAAATTATATTTAATAACGTCACCGTAGCTCAGCGGTTAAGACGGTAAAAGTTAACTTGGTGCGGGTTTCGTCCACTTATGTTCAGTGTTAAATTACGGGAAAGAGTAAAGGAGTTTCTTTTGAAAATTATATCGTCTGAAATTTTTAGAGGAAGCTGGAACGTTTTGTTAATGTATTTCTATAAGAAGTAGTGTTGTGTTGCATTACAGGTTAATGGAACCGGCGCGACCGAGAAGGTACTTATAGCTATGGTCATGATACAGCTAGTGCCAAGTATAAGTTTCCGTTGCTCTCTAAAGCATAGGAGGAAACAGCTAACTTTGCATTACAATTAAACATTTGTTTGAGGTGCTGGAAGTAATCAAGGAGGGAAGGAGCTGTCGATCGGTGTTGATAAACTGTCATGCAGACAGGTAATGTAGACTTAAGTCAAACTGATTATACCATTACCTAATGATCCTAACTGGGAAAGGTTAGCCGAAGATCGAGGCCAGTGACGTGTTATGGGAGAGGTCAATGTCCAACAGTGGACTGCAATAATAGGCTGATGATAATGATGATGAATGATCCTTCAACACCTGAACACAGAACAAAGACATTACATAAATTCAGTCTTCAGAATGAATTTTAATTTCAATTAAAGGAAAACAAGACAAGAATCAAAGGAATCCAATAGCAGAAGCAGAGTAAATAAATAATGTACATCAATTTAAATGGGGAAATAATCCCTTGTAAAACGACATCTCTGCCGTGTCTGAGACGCTCCGGTCTCTACGACCCGCTACTACGAACATTTATGAATCACTGTAGTATTTATACTACAATCATTCATAAACTCGTATTGAATAACGCAGACGGTTTAGAATTTAGTTCAAGGAGCGTGTTTCTCTTATAATCCAATATTAAGTTTTCATTATTATTTTCATTCTTTTCTTCATTATTCGTATTATTTTATATTAGTGTTATGGCTTTCACTCCCAAAGAGGCCTATTTCCAATAAATACAATGTCCTTCTAGATAAATTTCGGCTATTAAGATCATCTCTATAGACTAAACCAACGTAGGACAAATTTTATATATTATGTGCGCATTTTTTTATAGTTTAAAAAGTGAAAACAGCGTTTTGTCGAGGCACGCAGACATCCCCATTATCGGTAGGAAAACATGTTGCCCTCTTCCATCCAATAGGCCGCCGGCACCTAAAGAATTATTGTGTCGGTTCTCTACATGCATCTACATAGGTTTGTCTCGTCATTGCCAAGGGTGGAAGCCCAATAAAGTTACAAAACACCATGGCCATGGTTTAGTCATGGCCATACCCATGGCCTACTAGTTAGACATTCCGAGTCGTCAAAATCTTAAGAAGATTTTTCGTAGATTATTCAGTAAATCATTTTTGTTTTTTTTTTTTGAATGGAATAGATTTTTATTTAGGCTCATTATTACACTGTTATACAACTAACAATTTACATGTAAAGAAAAAAAATACATTTATGTTAACTTTCACAACTAAGTTTAAGGTACATACAATGTATTATGTCATAATATATAAAAAAGGCATTACACACAATCACACAAAATTGTATTTTTTTTTGTCTTATTTGTTTATTTGTATCCTTACCCCATCCTTAATGCTATCCAGGGTAGAACATACTGTTATCACTGTCAATTCTGAAGACGTACGAGCAACGGTGGGATGAGCTAAACTCAATAATAAAACTCATACATTACAATTAGGTGAAAATGATAATTGCCGTATTAAGTGCTCCTCGTATGCTCAAGACGCTACAGTTGAAATGCCAATAAAATATATCTGTTGATGCCCATTTCCATGCACCAGGCGCTGCTTAGTGCTTGATTGATTGCTGTCTAGTCACTCGCAATCAATAATTGTGTATGCTTTCTATTATATTTTCACGTAATGACAAGTGTATTTAAATATAATCGTTGTACACGGTGAAAGTAGTTGATGCGGTTTTAGAGATCCATGGTTAGAAAATTGTCAATACTTTCAAAATAACACCAGATATTTATGCAAGCATAATTAATACTTAATTATATGTAAATAATCAAAGGCTGATGCTAACGGTGATAGGTATCTACTAACGAAAGTTACTCGGAAGTGTTGCATTCTCGCCATATCGTTCCGTTAGGGGGCCCATAAATTACGTGAAGTGTTTTTTTATATTTTCTTCTTGGCTTTCTTCTATTTCCTAAATTTTTTTGTACGCTGGTGGTACTTGATGGGATGGGGGATGTCTTAATAAAGACCTTTACAAAAATTTAAGATATTTTCTTTCTTTTTTTCTCTATATTTCTTTTGTTTCATTCGTACTTTCTTCCGTAGAAATGACAAGCGATAAAAATAAATTGTGAAAATATAAATTTTATGAAATAAAAAAAAACAAATTTTCGGAAACCCCCAAATCGAAGTTAGGCTTTTTAAGCAGATGCATCTTCCTATTTTGTTTTTTATAGTATGGGGCAAAAAAGCCCGAGTCATTTTCGTG
>LUGF01001527.1:49003-71912 GCA_001625245.1 Calycopis cecrops
TTTCATTACTATAGTACTTATTATCGAATTCTCGCGACTTCCGCGCGGATTCCAGCGACTGCTCGAGCAGTCGCGGGAATCCGCGCGTCTCGTTCGAGTGTCTCATGCGATAATAAGTATTATTGTCATTATTAAAAAGTTGAAATTCATATGACACATAAACTGCGCTCCGCTTCGCTGCCCTTCGCCGCGCTTTTGGTGTCAATTGACCCTTACAATTTGCTTTCTTTTTTTTTTAATTTTCACCTCAAGAATAACCTTTTCAATTCCTTAATTGAATATCCATAAGATATAAAAAGGTATACATTTGGGTCTTTAGAACCTTATGAAATCTTCTAAGATTTTTCACATAAATAATTCATCACACGACCTAAAATTGACCCGAACGGCCGTCAAAATGATACCGATGTTAAAACACTCCATTAGTTAATCCTTTTGTGTTCCCCGTCCCCTATCCAGATCAACATGGACAACGGACGTTTCCATTTAAAATATTAAATTGTACTATGTGAGGGTTGTTATAGGGCTTAAAGAATTTCTACCCGTTCATCTATTCATCTTTGTCTTTTGATGACGATGATTACTTTACTTATTTTACGAACGATGATTACTATAAATTGTCTAGTTGACAACGACAGATTCGGATCTGTTCGTCTGACTTTTTTTTGTACATAGATCCCCTGAAAATGTATGTTATGACGATGATTAATTTACTTACTTTACGAACGATGATCACTGGCTATGTTAATTTCTATAAATTTGTCTAGTTGACAACGACGGATCGGATCGTTTCATCTGACTTATTTTTTGTACATGGATCTCACGAAGCATCGTTATCATCGTCATATGATGACGATGATAACGTTTACTTACTTTACAAACGATGATTACTATAAATTATCTAGTTGACAGATTTTGCAAGAGGTCGCAGATTCAATCCGCCCAAAAATCTTTGTGAATAATGTTAAAATGGTACTATATAATGGCTTACAAATTTCATAAAAATCATAACTATCAAAACAAAAAGCAAAATAATCTTTATAAAATCATACACAAATGTAAAAAATGCTGAAGTGCAAAATAAATTGAATTCCCTGCTATAAGCGGAGATAAGTGGGGGCCTTCGGGAAATATTTAGATAGTACGTAGTTAGTTCGGCCCTACTCTCGGGTTTGATTCACCATTGTGTAGGCGCGGCCATTAAATCCGAAGGTTCAGGATGAGCTGCCCCGTTATTAATTTAACCACGAGTCTAATTAATCTTGCCCGCTGCGGATTCTCACGGCCACAATTCAACTATGAATTCCGGCTGACGCGCGCCTGTTTCAGCATTACCAATGATACTTTATTAATACTTGTTTGAGACTTTCGCGTTTGTTACACATATTGTAGTTACTTTCCGGGTTTTAACACTATAAGACACTTGATAATGGTACTAGCCAAAACAACGGTCGGCTAGGGATCACGGATAGTGTGACCCAGTCGAAACGCCGAGCAAATATTTTGTTTTGGCTAGTACCTTTAAGTGCCTTATCGTGCTAAAACCCGGAAAGTAACTACAATTTGTGATACTTTATTACTTATGTACTTTTTACGCATATCAACAAATACATATCTTTATTTAGAAAATCTTCTAATAGAATGCACATTGGTTGTTTATTCAATTAAAATATACTGAATACAAATTAATGATATTTTTAATTCATTATATTTTATATAGTATAAACGATCATAAACATCAATCAGTATAATAATATGATGTCCTGGCCGAATTTCGGCTACCGCGGGCGAGCCCAAGAGATATTATAGTACAAAAGTGTATGTGCGATCCGACACGACAGACCAGATAGACAGACGGTCAACATTTCTCAATCTCTCTCCCAACTCTTTGGTCTGGTCCTGAGCTAGAACCCGGGATCCCACCACTGTAATTGAACATGCTTACCACTAGGTCACGAGGTAATCAACATAAAGATTATGCAGAGGTGTTGCCCTTCTTCCACCTTCCCCTTTAATGAACCATCGCGTCGTCGACTCGAACACCACACAAAACACGACAACATTACTTTGCGGCCGAAATGCGGTTGTCACTACAACATATAATATAAAATAGTACAATGTCCTATGGAGGTGGGAGGAGAAAGGAGGGCAGCGCATCTGTATAGCCTCTATGCGGATGTCTATGGGCGTCGGTAGTCGTGAAAATGACTCCGACTGCTCGTTTGCCCCCCCATATCATAATAAAAAAAAACTCAAAAATGAGATAATTTTATTATAAAGCGTCTTGATATTAGGTAAATGTCTCATGAAGCAAACATAGAGTACCTTTTGCGTAGGGTACGGCAGTTACATCCTTTTACGTGGAGTACCACAGTCATATCTCTCTGCGTAGAGCACCACATGCGTAAAGAATCTTTTACGCGATTGAAACAATCAATGGATATCGTCTCCAAAACGAATGTACCAATAACTTTTCCAAGCGGCTCATCGGTTGAGAAACCAGGTTGCTGGATCGTAGTGCTGTGTGGTGTGACATACCTACTGTACAATCGAATCCTGTGATGACCAAGTCGATCTATTTATTTAAAATTAAAAAAAAAATAACATTGGTATGATTTTAAATTACGTCATAACATTCTGTCTTACAGAAGGTTTCTTAAGTAGTGACTATGTAAATTAACCGACTTGGACATATATCTCACAATTTTTTAAGGTAGAAATTCTGCGTTGCGAGATTTCGTTTTTTTGATGTTTTTGATGGCATTATTTTTCTTATGCCTGACAAGAGTGGAGAATGTTTGTTCCACAATCAGTCTCCGCTCTATCTGTTTATATTTTTCTTGTTTATAGTTTATCCGTGTTTTTAGCATCATGAATGATATAATTACGATAATACCATTGTTAAAAAACAATAGATGATTGAAAATCAGTTCTTTATATAATATTTTTTTGCAGTAAATACAAATATTTCACAATATTATGTTGTAATATATCTTCTTTTTTTTTTTTTTTTTTTTAGATAGATATTAAGCTAAGGACTGAAGGTCAGTGCAGCTTCATCGATATGAGAGGTGAACTCACCTGGAGCGTCGAACCTCTGTACTTATGGTCGATAGGGGGACAGACCCCCCCTTCTTTCCCAGACTAATGGGAGAAGGCAAACCGGACTATTGCGATTAATAGGTTATACTATTATTATCGTGGCCGAGGACATCGGGTGTCCTCAACTCTCCACCTTAAACGGAGGGGAGCAGCTCGCGCGCGGCAGCTAAAAAGCGGCCGACACGGGTCTTGGGCTGGAAGAGCTCTATGAGCTATCATGACTGAATATATCTTCTGTTTATTTCAAATATTCGCGTCGGTTTTGATTATTAATAACTTTCAAACGGCACCCCTTCTTCTGTCTATAATTCGTGCAACCAAATACACATCACATGTCACATCCTCAAAGAAGATGCATACTTTCTCTGTCCTTGATACTGGTAAGAGTTAGTGGCACGCTACATGTATGCTACCGAATTAGGCCAACATGACCGGAGAGGTAAGTGGTACCTCTAGTGGTCTAGTTTAGACGATTTCGTGCGATATAAGTGGGAGAGGAAGGAGGAAGGGGGGCAACGCATCTGTATGATTGCTTTGCGGATGTTTGGGCATCGGTTGCCATGAAAATGGCTCCTACTGCTCGCTTGGCTCCTCATCCTATTAAAAAAAACTCGATCCCCAGTAAAGCCATCTAACTAGCTCTTCTGGCTTAGTGACTTCGGGTCACTAAACCAGAAGTCCAGGGTTCAAGTAACCAGAGTTCTCCTCCTACATGATCTTGCGCAATTTCCCGCCAATTATTGGCTTGGATCTTACGCAAATCTGCTTCCACCAAGTCACGCCATCGGTACCTGGGATGACCCACTAGATTAATTAGCCGTTCCAAGACATTGTATATTGTAAGGGATACTTTCCCGGTCGTGTCGACCCATACTGACTGCAAACCGATGTTGGCACTATCTCTAACTAAAACCGATGTGTTGATAGATAAGAGTCATCACAACATTTGTTATTTACTCTCACATATTCAGGTACGAGTACGTTCGTAGTAAGAGGTAGTGCCACGCTGCATGCTTGCATGCAGCCGAATTGGGCCGGCACGACCGGGGAGGTACCTCTCGCTTACACGAGACCGGCGTGAAGTGACAGCTGTGCTGTCGCGTTTCGTGCGGTGTGTAAGTAGCCGGTGGTCCACGGAGGTGGGAGGAGAAAGGGGGGCAGCGCATCTGTAGTCTATGCAGATGTATATGGGCGTCGGTAGTCTTGAAAATGACTACAACTGCTCGTTTGCCCTCCTATACCATAAAAAAAAAAAGGTACGGTCCGCTCTATGTAATGTGACATCTGTTTTAAAACATTTAAAAATAATATTAATCTGTCGACCGACTGCAGTCGCGTCGCGTCGTGGCGTAAGAGTGGCTAATAATAAATTCCAACTTATAGACATCTAGCGACGAATGTGAGAACTAAATATTATAGTTTCAGTGTATGGTGGATAGATGGCGCTCTTTATTTACCTGTCCTTGATTATGGTTTTGTGTTGTTATCGTACGAAAGTGATAAAAAAAATATTGTAGGTTAGTTCTTATTTATTCTCTGCTTTTTTTTCAAATATAAAAACTAACACCAAGTTTGTTCGATTTTTTTAAGTTAAACTCTTTGATACTTTTTCTGTGCAATATTATTAGAATGTAAATGATAGGTAGATATATAAATAATATAGAGACGCTGACTGTGTAGCCGAAATGGGCCATCACGACCGGGGAATTGCCTCTCGGCTACACGAAACCAGCGTAAAGTGACAGCTGTGCTGTCGCGTTTCGTGCGGTATGTAAGTAGCCGGTGGCCTACGGAGGGAGAAGGAGGTGGAAGGGGTCAACGCATCTGTATCACCTCTATGCGGATATTTAAGGTCGTCAGTAGTCATGAAAATAGCTCCGATTCCTCGTTTGCCCCCTTATTCTATAAATCAAATATTCAATGAAAAAAAAGTAATGTTTTCACATGAAAATGTCTAAATAATTCACCAAAAACCAGTCCAAGTCTGCCTAGTTTTTTATAGTAGGTATACACCGGCGTCGTGCCGGCCTAATCAAGCTGCAATGCATCGTGGCAGTAGAACTTACAGAAACAGTACCACGTAAAATAATTAAAAACCTTTTCAATATATTTTAATACCTTACACTAGGCAGTTTGCTATCATGTTGCTTTATATCTCTTCTAGATATACATATAATAAAGCTCTAGAGGGCGTCATTCTGTCTGTGTCTTGTGCGGCTTTCACGCAAAAGCTGAACGGATTTTGATGATTGTTTTTTGTTATATAGGTAAGTACCTATTAGTCCTCGGTAACATTTAAGATTTAATTTATCAATATACGTGACGCTGCAGTCGGTATCTCGACTTGAAATACACTATTGTAGGGCATAACTGACTGACAATTCGGTCACATAACATTACACGTTACCATGACAACACATTTTGATATGACAACGGCTGTCGGATCAATTAGTTTTATATAAAATTCCCGTGGCACAATATTAGTTAGATACCATACTACTCCGCCACGGCTCCACCGATTCTCATGAAATTTGTGTGCATAGCGGGTGATTCTGAAAATCGGTCAATATCTAAGTAATTTTCTTTTCGAAATTTTATATATTTTCAACCCCTAAAGGGGTGTAATAGGCCGGCTTTTTAAATTTTCACCCCCTCAGGGGGTTTGTGAATTATGTGATGCGGGTGAAACCGCGGGGCACAGCCAGCATTTCTACAATACTTATAGTACGAGTCGGGCCGTTAAAAAATAAAGCAGAAAGCTTCGCGCTTCCAGCTCATGCAATTAAAAATAATTGTTCGGTTAGAGCCGTTTGTCAAAAGGCTCCGCTAAAACTTTTAATTAAACAAAAGATTTTTTTTGATATATTATTGTATATTCCAGTGAACTCTTCGATTATATTTTGTTGTAACAGAATTTTAGAGGTAGTGTCACGTTGCGTGCATACGTGCAGCAGAATGGCCGGCGCGACCGGGGAGGTACCTCTCGCTTATACGACACCGGCGTAAAGTGACGAGTCTGTCGCGTTTCGTGTGGTGTGTAAGTAGTCGGTGGCCCATGGAGAGAGGAGGAGGGGCGAACGCCTCTGTATAGCCTCTATGCGCATGCTCTATGCGTAGTCTATACGAATGTGCTGCCCTCCTTTCTCTGCCTACCTCCATGGGCCACTGGCTACTTAAACACACACGAAACGCGATAGCAAAGCTGTCACTTTACGCCGGTTTCGTGTCAGCAAGAGGTACCCAGTTCACAGTCGTGCCGGTCCAATTCGGCTGCATGCAAGCGCCTACTCCTTACTTTAGGTACAATTGGTAGCAATGCAGCATCTTAGCGTAGCTTACAGACCTTAGTCAAGATCAATCACACGATATTTTATCAAATTCGATTTAGTCGCTGTTACAGGTTGTGTAAATCGACTCCCCCGAAGATGCTGCCACCTTGCTATGGCGGCTTGCGTGCCTCTGTGAACCCCAGGCTAACCGGACAGGTTTGGAGAGAGGCCAGGATAAGAGCAGCTTCGCTGGGGGGTCCTCCACTCAACCTCCTCAGTTTAGTTAGTATTGAACCATTAAGTGGCGAGTCTAGGGGCCACCCGAGCTCCTGGATATCATACGTAAATGTATTCCTCTGCGTCAACAAATAAAAAGGTTGCGTGAATGAAAATCATTATTGTGCAAATATATACCGAGCCATTACGATAGCATTGATATATTAATGTTGCATAAACTGCTAGAGAAAGTATTTTAAAATGAAGTAGAAGCATTATTTCCTTTCGAGGAACTAGGAAAGAATAGCGTCTAAACCTTTTTTTCTTATGTTATAGGAGGACAAAGGAGTAGTAGACAGAGAGAGACCCGTGGACGTGCGCGTAGAGGTACAGTTGCGTTGCTCTCCTTCCTCCTTTCTCCATGGTCCACCGGCAACTTACACGCCACACGAAACGCTACAGAACAGCTGTCACTTAACGCCAGTCTCGTCTCTCGTGCAAGCGAGACGCACTTCTCCGGTCGTGCCGGCCATTCCGCTGCATGCATGCATGGAGCGTGGCATTACCTCTTATTACATGTCTACAAAATATATAATTATCCTTCCATCAAATATACAACTTATTATTTACCTCCATGCGACACAATAAAAGTCACAATTAAATGTTTTCGTATAATGTGACGGGGACCCTCCGCGTGACGTCACATCCGCAGTCAAATCACTTCCGGCGCGCCCGCAGGCACTCGGCTTTGTCCGGGACCCGGCGGCCGACGCACCGAAATTATCTCTGGATGACTCGTGTGATTAGCCATATGGAAAATTTGATGTACACGCAACTTGATCTGATTCGGCACTGTATCACACTGATTAGTTTGGTGATAAATCGGATTGCCATAGATTGCCGTAGATTGCCACATGACATTATGCAAAAATAATAGAACCTCAATTCATTCGAAACGACGTTCGATTTTTTTGCAAGTAGTCCCTTTAGTAGCCATGTTTAAAATAATTGTTTGGAGTGAAAAAAAATCCAAATCTGATGGCATGGATTTTAACATATTTGACATTAAATATTGTATGTGAAATAGTTTTCATTAGTGGGGTTTCACAGGTAGATGAGTGACTTACAATTTATAATAAAATGAAATCAAATAAAACAAGTCATACATTACGAAATTTCTAAAAAAATGTGTCTAATAAAATAAAGCCAAAATATAAGCGGTCGATGCTTTAGTTTAGAATTAATTAATATATTACTAAGTACTGATATGAATTTTAAGTCGTTACTTACTTACTTTTATTGTTAAAAATCACCTAAAAAAAATTCAAAACATTTTTCATAATTTTTCATTTTTACATTCAGATTTTATGACAATAAACCTATATTTTTGTTAGAGAAATTCTTTACACGCAACATGCAAATATTACAACATTTTAACGACTATGACTTATTCGAAATTAAAGGAAAAAAATCTTTGAATTTATGAAATCAGAAATTGTAATAATCTGCACTCAGAGAAGCGATCAAATCCTAAAAAGGCAATATTATATAGAAGGCATTTTCCCCATTTCTTCCATTAGCACGGCTTACGTTTTATATCGTTTGACGAGTGTCGGCCATGTCATAACACTCACAACCATTTAGACAGCCGATACGTAACTGATGTTACACAACACGCATACTTCTAGACGATTCAATGTTACTAGAATTACCGGTGATTTGTTTCTAACAATATTTGTTTGTTTTATTTTGGCTAGTCGATGTATTGTGTCTCTTATCTTCAGGCTCTACCGGATAGTAAAGACTAAAATATCAAAGCTATTTGGTCACCAAATGGCTGAGAATTCGTACACGAACACCCCCATGGTTAGTAATTTTTAGTAAGAGGTAGTGCCACGCTGTATACTTGCGTGCAGCCGAATTGGGCCGGCACGACCGGGGAGGTACCTCTCGCTTACACGAGACCGGCGTGAAGTGACAGCTGTGCTGTTGCGTTTCGTGCGGTGTGTAAGTAGCCGGTGGCCCATGGAGGTAGGACAAGAAAGGGGGGCAGCGCATCTGTATAGTCTCTATGCAGATGTCTATGGGCGTCGGTAGTCATGAAAATGGCTACAACTGCTCGTTTGCCCCCCTATAGCATAAAAAAAAGAGGGGTTCTTCACTCCAAAGGGACCACCGGCTACTCAAACGTACGAAACGTCAACATTTTACGGCCGACATGACGAAGGTGAAAGGTCCTTATCGTGCCCGCTTTATTCAGCTTGCAGGAATATAACTACTTCTTATTAAAATATGTGACAGTTACTCGTTAAAAATCATTTGTAAATAATTATCAGCAATAATATTAAATAAATATTTTTAGTTTCAGTTAAACACCAAGGAGAATAATTGATATGAAATCAAAGATTCTAAAGTACAGGCTACGTTTGGGAAGACGATTGTGGTTGGTCACACCAAGTGGAGACACCGCACGTAATGTCCAGCAGCTGTATATCCGGTTAAAGGTTTCTGTATGCACTGTTAATAAAATATACTAACACACGATGTTACACATGTTAAAACATGTTTCTTGGTGGATATCGGCACTGTACACATTCCTCAACTTGAGGAAAATGTTTGAATTTCAATTGTTTTATATGTACGCTAACATTCATATGAGTCATTAATTTTAATATCATCGGTGAAATCTCTGGAGGCTAAGCATAAGGGTACGTGTAGATTATTGGCATTCATATAAAGAACTGTCCCTCAGTGCACGGATAAGAGCTGTTGATGATGATTATGTATCTAGTAACAAATGCAATCTACATTACCATAATCTTTCTACACTTATGGGGCATCAATCCAACACGAGCGGAGAAATCAGGTGTAATCACACTAACTTCCTGACTGCATGCTACTTTGAATTTAATAACCCAATAATACATCTTGGTCCGACACAGGAATCGTAACCGAGAGTAAATCTGTAGCTGAACATGCTTAAATAGACTAAAACAGGAAACAGGAATAAATATATTAGGATTGTAACTTGTGAGGATATAATGGTGACGGTTAGTACACGAATAATGTAGACTACATTCTCTACCTACTTTATTAGACGGTTGTACCACCCAGTCTCTACCTACTTTATTAGACGGTTGTACCTTCGATTAAAGCCTGTCCACTAACTCGGATTCTCTGAATTATTATATTATATTTTTCTTTGTGTCCTTCTACTCGTGTCATAACCACAAATAAAATGTGATATTTATATTATTACGATACAAACCATTGCATGATTTGCATCGATTTCTCTGTCAATCTCATAATAAACAAATGAAATGCTTAGAGGCTCTTGGGTCGTCAAATTTTCAGAAACGTTAACTAGTTAATGTGTCTTTTATAAGCTGAAATATTTTCTCAACACCCATAAATTGAGTCAAAACGAAAATGGTTCTCGATTCTCAATAATATACCTATACAGACAACTTTACAAGGCTTTTTACATGTTTATGTTTATAAAATCACGTACAGGCTGTGCATTTGTTGTTAGGTATGTTTGCTAGGTTCAAGGTCAGTGATTTCCCAATGATCCCTTAAGGTAATGAATGCTCCAGAGGGTATGTACCACATAATTTGAGATAATATAACCTTTATTTTATTTGTCATTCGTAGGATAAGCCATACTGAACTTCCAATATCTTATACGGCAAGTAGGTATTGGAAGTTGAGTTATTTGTCATTCGTAAGATAAGCTGTACTCAACTACCAATATCTTACGGGAAGTAGGATATTGGAAGTTGTATACAGCTTGCATGTGATGAAAATAGTGATTAAGATTCACAAACGTCATCAACATGTGAGAGAGTTATTTGTTCGCCACAAGCTAAGACAACAAACATATTTAATGTCGCGTGACCGGCCTCTGAATGCAAGGTCGACTAACGATAAATACAAAATATTTTCGTCAGCGACACATTGCACTTGGATGTTAAAGCATGAGTTGTCAACATTATAAACCGGTTGAGAGCGATTAGGACACCATGGGTTGTGGGACAAAATGATATTAGCATGCAGTAACTTTGTATGAAACGAACAACTACTACTACTAATTAGGCGAGTAATTAATTCATTAAACGACAAAAGTCACATTATATATAGTTTAAACGCTTGTTCTCTGGTAAATGGGCTTTTTATAAATGAACGTTAAGATCATCTGCTAGTCGTCAAATACACTTAGATTGATGCCCTACCTAATTGATCATTGGGTAATTCGTCTTCCCAAAAGAGGCCTACACACTTTTTTACACATAGAGGATTTTTATATTTACCTAAGTTTCAATAAGAATATCTACCTAATCATTATTCTAGTAGTCACAACGTAGTTACAATAAATTGACCAGCATAAATTCATTACAAATGATGTAACCGTTTATATTGCAGCTATTTATTCCTATTCTGCTGTAACGTCTCATTTTGTAGTTGCAGCGAAAATGTGTATTTACGACGAAACGAAGCGCCAGAGAGAGGAAACACACCTACTCATTGCCAGTGCATATTCGACCATCTTTATTTATAGCCCGTCTGAAATACATGCATTTGATACATCTAAGGTGGGCTGTATTTGCAGTGAGGTGGGCTGTTTTTCGCTTAAAATTATTAGAGTTTACTAATTATTGATCGATTTAAGGCGTATAAATAATATGATGAGTAAAATTGAGTGTATCAGTGATCGAGGAATCGATCATAAAGCTTTAATGTGCTTACGTATCTTATGCACTTTATTTCAGAATCATGTAGCTTCTCAAGGGCTAAACCCTTCGTCAGAGCAGACACAGTGAAAAAAGGCGACACCTGTCGGATAGAACTGGAAGATTTGTAATGTCACTTACTGACGTTCATGAACAGTTGAAGGACCATCAGTATTCTACAACTAGTAGACGCTGACATGCTGTTGAGGAGTCTGGAAATCGTTTTTAAAGAAGATGATTCAAGATTGGTTATTTCATAGATAAGTCATACATATATGGCGACAATGGGATACATACTATTTCGATTACACTGGCCTCATTTTGATGCAATACGCAATGAAATTTTAATCGAAACGCCGCACTGAATATTTAATTATTTCAATAATATTAATAAATCATATTTGATAAATATTATCGTGACAATTGGATATTAACGATGTCGTATCTTATCACGCCTACATGGAGAACCGACGAAAGATGAAAAAATACGATTTGATCATAATCTTTTAAATATATACCGTCTGTAATGAAACATACATGATATGGCCCATGGTGGAGGGACGAGGAAGGGTGCAAGGGGGGCAACGTATAGTCTTTATGCTGATATCCTTGAGCGTCAGAGTTTATGAAAATGCTCCTTTGCTCTTCTATACTACAAAAAACACATTGCTTAAATTAGCAATATAGTGTATTTAAGCTTCTACGTTTTTCCCCTAAATCCTTTAGATCCATTGCTTTGCTATAACGCGAGGTAAAATCTATTCACAGGGGACAATTAAAAAGTTGGAGCCACTTCACCCACACATTTTGAGTTAACGATTGTCGTTCTTTCTTCATTTAAGCTAAAGAAGAAGACGTCACGTATTTGTAATTGGTGGGTACGGAACAAACAATGGCACATATAAGAGTCTAGTACATTATTGTATAATGTGTATAGGGCTTATTCACTAGGATAGTTCTAGATAACAGTATACACATTATTGAAAGTTTGTCGAGGCTTAAATTATAAAAATTCAAGTAGATATTATTAAATAAATTAAAATTAATAAATAATAAATTATTATTAAAATTTCATAAGTAGATCTAATCCACATAAATGGACAACGTAATCGTTTTTTATTTTTAATAAGATAAGATTTTAAAATATACCAAATAAGTAGATAATTATTAGGTCATATTTTGTATTTTGTTTCAACACACATAAAATTAAGATAAGGAGTATAGAATGATATCTATCTGTATTTTACTTTAAAATGTTGACACTATTATCAATATCTGGTTTAATTTTTGTTGTACCTGTAACATAACGGATTGTTTGCGTCCAATGTAATATCCAAGCTGACCTGGTACATAAATTGTACAATGTACACATTTGAGATAGGCTATCAGAAGCACACACACACAAGGGTGTCATTTTACAACAATATTAACATGTGCTAATTATGCATTATTTTGAAAACCAATACCAAATGTGATGTAAAATTATTTACAAAAAAAGTTGTATGTGGAAGTAAAATTTCAGAGCTGTTTTAGTTTTGAGTCACTTTGCTCTACCTAATCACTGCTCCAATAGATAATAAGATAGATATATCTTTCAGGTTACGAATAACACTAATTAATTATTGAGGTAACAAAAATTGGTGCTATTCATATTACCTATATCCGTAATTTTCAGTGGTAAGGTTAAAAAGCAATTTTTGTGCCAATGTGGTGATCAAAGTAATATATAATATTTATATATGAAAGTTAGCACCTAGCACTGCACGCTCTATAGTTAATTGAGCAAATTAGCAAATTAATCCTAAATACAGGGGCCTCGTTTCGAACTATTACAGCTTCACAGAAATCTCAACAACAATATACGATTTTTATAATTTATACGATTTTTATAAGTTTTTATAAGTTTAGCGGTCTAACGTTAAGTTCACGCCACAAAAATATGAGTCATAGACGATGCAAATTGTACAGCAAACAAACTCCTTGACCTTTCCATTGTGCACAAGTTTATTTGAGGAACAACAAAACCATTTTAACAACAATATAACGTCCATACTTAATGTTGTTGTAAACCGGGTGAAGGCGCGCAAATACACAAGGGACTTTGCGACTTTGAGTCACCAAAAGGCCATTTGTACAGATTTAGACGAGCCAAATAATTTCACGAGCGCCGTACTCGACTCCCGTGTGATTCGGGATGAAGTTTTCTTCTACATACTTCATTGAACAACTGTATTTGTGTCAAGGCTTGGATGCGCAAATAGAATATGACGGCAACGCTTAATATGAAAAGAAAAGAAAGTGGACACTGTTGTCAACGCAGATGATCGTCAAAGATGCACTGCAAACTGTACTATTTATGGAATTATTTATGAACTGTACTACTTATCTAATGAGAAAACCAAATTGGCCCATAAAGTGATAATTTCATTAATTTTCTACGCCTAGTATTTCTGTTTAGTAGGTCAACACTTGCTCTTTCCGAACGCTTTCATTAATTCTATACACATTTAATTTAAAATTATAAGTCATTGTTTACAAAAAACATTAACTCTATGCTGTTTTAGTCTTATGATTTTCATTTCGTTGGAAATCTATTATAATTATTAGTTATGTAACATCCAGTTAACCATTAAATTGGTTCAAATATGCGACACAAATAGAGCTAAGGGTAATTATTACGTTAATGTGTATTAAAACTTTATTTACACTGAAGTTTTAAATAATCATTTATTAACCTTTATACTCTTAAATATCATTAAAAAATAATATCGTAATCTGCATTTCATATCTTTTTATCTTATTTCAGTTCTGTACGTTCACGATAACACACTTATCACATAACCTTACTTGTAAACAGCTGTCTGTCACTAGTACTATAATTATACTACCGACCCAATGTAGCGACAAACATTGGCGCCAATAAAATATATTAAATGCCATTTAATATAATAGGTTACTTTATATATAACCTTATATAAGACTATGTTACAATATAATATACAAGAAATAGTCTCATATCTATTTCGTCTAATAAATATTTGGTAAATTATTAATTGTACATTATAGCTAAATATTAATACAAGTATATAATGGCTTTAAAATATGCAAATATATTTAATCCTTATTAATATTTCTTTTTGGGTAAACGTAGTTATTATAGCTTTGAGCGCTTATTTTTTACAAAACAATATATTTTATGGTTTGTGGTATCGACTTAACTTCCTGTGAAGGCGATATCGAATAACGGATATCACTTACAAAAGCAGGCAAATTCCAAAATAATTTCATTGAAGATAGAAACAAGTATAGAAAAATTACACAATTTAGCTTTTTCTATCGATGAAAGTAATCAAAGTGCGGGTCTCTCACCCTATATCTTGTTATAATTTAAAGGTATGTTTGAATATTATTTTAAAAACCTCGGTCAATCAACATATTATGGAAATGAATATATTATGTATATGTTTATTTAATTTATTTGTGTTTACCTACTTTAATAAGCGCCTTATATGACGCTTATTAAAGTAAGAAGCCCAACAATTAATTCAATCGTGAAGCACTATAAGTGGCCTGATTAATATATTACACAGAATCCTAACATTTACAAAATATATGAGTTCTATAGGTACCTAGTTTTGTAAAAAAATGTTATAAATATATTATTTTATATCTATGAATAATTTAACAATATTTTCATGTCAATTTCTTTTTAACATCTAATAACATCAACCATCATGCACTTTTCTACAATTATTATACTAAAGTTATTATGCACCAAGTATTCACACAAACATGTTAGTAGTCATATGTTTCGAATGAGTCTCATGAAATATCTACCAACAGCCAACATCAAAATAATCACTGCACACAATATCACAACATGCGCGGAAGGTTTTTCCGAGTCTGACTCACCAGGGCTACTTGTTTTTTCTGTATCTTTCACAGTAAAATTCACGAACTCTTGCAAATGGTTTGGTAGGTTTTTAACGTCTTTTTCCTCTCCAGAATCAATCACTTTTATTTTATGTTCTATGATTTTTGGTTCTCTGTACACATCACAGTCTTTGTCCCTTTCATCTTCAGTCTCTGGGTCCTTAATACCTAATTTATTCCACCGCTCCTTAGCCTTTGTAATAAATTCACTTTCTATAGGATTGTTTACTTTGTTATCTACTGAATCTAATGCGGTCATACTTTTCGAAATTATATTAGTATTTTCAATGAGTGGCCTTTTCGTAATTTTAATAACTTTATGTTCTTTTCTTTTCTCTCTCTCTGCCATTTGACTAATATATTCAGAATACATTTTTTCTCGATGTAATTCTTCTTCGCTGCTGCTAAATATAGAAGATATTTGCTTCTTTTCCTTTCCACAAGAATGTACATCTTTTATTACTGGTTTTTGATAGGCAGAACTAAGCATTCTTCGTTCAAAGCTCTCTTCTGATATCATTGGAGCTCTAGGACCTTTTTTATGCTTACTTGCTTCATTTTCGCGTTCCAACCGGCGTATTTCAGCGTCTACTTCTTTTTCTTTTTGTCTTATATATTCCATTTGCTGTTCACATAAATCTTTAGGCAATGATGGTCGACGTGGTCGAGTTTCATCCATGTTATCTCTTTTTATCATACAGTTCCTATGCAGATTTTGAATTGAAGAAACATCATTTTCAATGTCTTTACTCAGATTACCCGTTGAGTAATGAAAATATCTTCTTTCATTATGCACTTTTCGTAATTTGTATTCTGTTAAATCAGAACTGTCATCGCTTTCATAAAAGGAAGACGAGAATGATCGAAACTTTGGTGGAGGTATAGGTTTAAAATTTTCAGTTAAATAGTTATTATAGGAATCAAACTGTGATAGTCCAGTTTTATTCGTTTGGCTATATTTACTACGAAACGGCTCAGAAAAGTTAATTTTTGATATTCGTTCCAGGTTTTCATTTTTATTAGACTTATAAAGAGTAGAATTGCTGTTACTTTTTAAAGATGTGTCACGTATCAAAGATAATAACCGACTTCCAGTATCAGACTTTAATCGATAATTTTCTTTTTGTTCATTATAGTTTTTGTGTATCGATGCACTTTTATTTTGGTCAAAATCACTGTGTTTTAGTAGCGGATGGTTTTTGTTTGGTGTTATAATCGTCTTTGTTTTTTCCATCAACATTTTATTTGACGGTGATAAGCATCTGTAAATCGGTTCAGATGTTGATAATAATTCTTGCTTATGTTCATCTTTAGCAATTTTAAATGACGAAGTTCGTGGTTGTAGTGGAGGAGGAATAATATGACCTTTTAAATTATCTGTTAGTTTTGATTTTTCATGCTTACTTTGAACTGGTCGTTTTTCGTCAAAATTGTTCTTAGATTCTTCAGTATATACAGTACTTTGCAAGCTCATATTTTGTAAACGTTCTGATACATTAGCCAACTCTTCTATTATCTTATTTCCATAAGGAAGCGATGATATCTTGTGTAGGCATACTTGTTTTAAAGAATCTGGTTGTTTCGTAGAATTCAAATGCGAATAGTTTTTGACCTCAGGGCTATTCTTCTCTATGTGTGCATAAATTTCTTTCACGTGGTTACTGTGCGAAAATATTTCATTATGATTGTCATTAATAATATCAGCAACATCATTCAAAGAGGAATGATTTGGATTATACCTTGCTGTACATTGTGAAGATCCAAGGCTACTAGATGAATCCTGGCGTTGAAGTAACTCTTCTGCGGGCATAGATTCCGTATCAGAAGTTACTTCTTTTATTAAATTATTTATAGCATCATTTAATTCACATTTTATCACTTTCATTTCAAGATCATATTTATCAACAATCTTAGGAGATTTTTCTATTTCATCATTAGCATTGAGCTCTTTCTTTAATTTGGCATCTTCGGGAATTTCTTTAACATATAAATTAGTTTCAATATTGTCAGTAGACTCAATAACTATTTCATGTGGGTCGTCATATTTGTGGTCTACGCTTTCATTATTAACCTTATGATTAGACTGAATAGTACTGCTGTCTGAACTATTTTCGTCAATATTTTGACCATAATTTTTCGATATATGGGTATTTGTTAAAAAATGTTCTGTGTCTGTAACTTCAATTGTTGGAGTAATTATACGCACTGATAAATCATTATCATCTTCATTATCTTTATCATCACTCTGATCGTATAAAGAACTCGTACTGCTCGAAGAATCAGTCAGGTATACTAATTCAGCTCCGGTTAATTTTTCCGTTGTTTTCATTGACCATCCTCCTCGTGCCTCGGTAATTTCAGGTTCTTTGATTTTTGCATCGACACGTAAACATTCTTGAGGTATAGCTTTAGAAGTGTGAATATGGGCAGGTTTAATTTGACCATGCCGTTCTTTGGCAACTTTTCGCAATTGAGATACTTCATTTATAAATACATCATCTAAATCTTCGTTATCACTTACTTTATCACTTAAATAAGACTGACGGCGGGATGTAATCGATGATTCACTACTACCTTCTTCATCAATTACGGTTAAAGATCTTGACGGTCCCGTTTTAAATAGAAAATCATCTGCAAGACCTCGTTTTCGTAATCTGTGCTTAATTTCACGATTTATAATATGTTCTATTTCTGCTTTGATTTCTAACGTATTAGCATCTTCAGGATTGGTAGCAAGGTTAAGGGAATGCAAAAATGTTCTCAAAGAATCCTCATCATCTGTTATATGTGTATTGGTTTGATGACATTGAGCTATATTGAGAGGTAATGTAGAAACTGAAGATACCTTAATGTCATTTGTAAGTATTGTATTTGTATCATCTAATTCATCTGTTTTATGCCATTCAATATCAGAATCTGCATCCGTTATTATGACAGTATTACTTTCTTTGACACTTAAATTAGGATCGTCGTCAGTATGTGTTTCTTCTTCCGTAACTTCAATTATTGTTGGACTGTCATCATTATCAACACTTTTACTTTTTCCGTTGCTGGATAACTTAGATTTTTTAATGGATTTTTGGTCCGGAGATTCAACTAGGTATTCATTTAGAGATTCATTATGTTTGGTAACCAAATTAATTTCACATTCATTTTCACCTGATTGTTCATCAGTTTTAGGCTTATCATTTATGTCACTTATATTGCTATCATAATTTTCATTAATATTTGATAATTCATTTTGATTTTCAAACTCATTCTGGCTTTCATATTTGTGTTCATCTTTCGACTCTTCTTTGCGGTCATTTTTTAAATTACTATCTACCCTAACCTCATTTTCCGTCAAAGATAGATCTATTGGGACACTGCACGAAGCTATCAATGTATTTTGTATACCATTTAAGTTATTATTATTAACTAAGTTTTTGTGTACTATTTGATCACTACTCAACTTATCCTGCAATGTCCTATCTATATCACTAGTACCTTCAGTTACAATGTATTGACCTACTTCCTCATTTATACTGTCAATATTTGTTTGTACGTCGTTGGCACTAGAGGTTTGATTAGGAGTTTCGCTTTTATTTTTATTGTTCTTTCGTTTATTTTTATTATTTTTACGTTTACGCGACCTTTCTGGCATGATCGATAAAAACACTGCACTGTTATCACTATTTAGCACTTGATCATTATTTAAAATACGTCCATTTGGTCGATAAAGAACTCACGCGCACTTTACCGGCATTCCGACCCTGAGGATGACTAACTGAGGATAGCTAAATTATGAACACTTTGTAGAAAACTTTGTCTGTTTCTTAGAGCAACTTAGTTATTGTTCGTGATTATATTTTCATATTCGCAAGTGATCCGGAACAGCGGCTGCCGAGCGCACGCTCCGCGATTTACTAATAATTCTATATGGGTTGAAGTACGCAAGCGCAGTAGACTTTTATTTTTACGCGGAGTCGTGCGAGTGTTTCACGTGGCGATCGCCGGCGACGAGGGGAGTCTGCCACCGTCTGTTAGATACTAAAAGTCAGGCATGTTATCATGCGAGTCGATTTAAAACATTTATTGCTGATTAATATTGCACGCACAGAACCATACCATTTTGGATTATATAACGGAGACGGATTTAACAAACAATGGACCATATCGCTACATATGGCCGCGTGAGTCGTCGTTGAAATTTTGATTTGTATCTTGAACTAGCGCACTTAAAACATTTGCATTAATACGATGACTTAATATCATCATCGCTATCCACAGTTGCGCTTGAGTACCTCTCTCTACTGTTGTATGTATGCAATAGTACTGAATAATAAAGCATGAATGTTGGATATATTAACCGCTATTAATGCATTATTAAGGTGTTCGTTAATAATGCATTAATACAATAATATTTTTAATGTAATTTAAGAATGTTTTAAAAAAATATAGGAATTGAAATAAAGAAAAATCAATTCCTAAATTTTTTTTAACCTGACAAAGTAACCCAGATCGGGATGATTATTATTGATTTTACTTTGTAAAATTAAATACAGAAATAGTATTACTAGTATTTGTATTCACTTTGACGAATAATAACACATACAATGTGATACGACATAATGACACTATTTAACTATTCGTCTAAATGATGTTTTTGATATAAAATGAATTTATTTGTTTACCGCTGTTAAATTTATACACAAATTAATTTTAAATGTTTGTCAACGTCCAAAGTTCGCTTTCAGTGAGTTTTAATAGAATTAAAATGCATAATCGTGCCCAACGACAAATACTAAAGTCAAGAATATGCGAGAAAGTTGGCGCCAAACCAAATTATGCAGAAAAAATCAACATTCTTGTTAAACTTCCATCGACACCAAACGTTATACGTTAATATTATAAAACTTGTTATAAAACTGACTGACTGACATACCATCATCAGAGTCATCAGATCTGATGGTAACGTCAAGAGGCTTCGCAACCGGCGTACCATGAGAATGATAAGTGTGGAGGAAGAGAGACCTACAGATTAAGATCGTGACATTTACACTCGATTCTCTTAACCCCATTTGAGAACTGACGTTGTTATTAGAGTTCCGTAGCCAAATGGCAAAAAACGGAACCCTTATAGATTCGTCATGTATTTCTGTCTGTCCGTCCGTCCGTATGTCACAGTAATTTTTTTCCAAAACTATTAGGCCTATTTAGGTGGAATTTTTTAGAATAGAATAGAATAGAATATTTTAGGTTGACGTATTCTGAGATCCACTATTCGAATTTTGAACAAAAATAAATAAATTTTAAAAATTAGGGGGGCACGTCATATAGTATATTGTCACCTAGTGGCGTGGCGGCATGAGGGATATGTGCCTCCCGGAAAAGCAGCATAGCCCTACCTCACATGAAAACCTACCTGACCTTCACGTTGATACGTAACGTGTCATAAGAGTCGACACTATTCCCCTTCAACTTTTACGACTATAGTAAATATCCACTCACTAAACAATATAATTGATGGTTACCTATCTTATATATAACAGTGGACCATCATCTTCATCATTAGCAGCCAGACGTCCGCTGCTGGACATAGGCCTGCCCCAGGGAGCTCCACAGGTCACGGATGTCAGAATATATTATACACTTTATCTACGTAACATATCTAGGATCTAAACCTTTATGCGCGAGACCACGAATAGTGATGATCTATTCTTGGCCGTGGATGTATCCAATCAGCGTAGATTTATGTCAAGTCTAGAACTAGATAACAAGGACAATCTTTATTCACAACTTCCAGGGCTTTTTTGTGATGACACGCGGGGGCAAGTAGTGTCCTCAGAAAATTTAGAATTGAAGGCAAGGGGTACTGAAATATAAACTTACATCCTTCTACAATTAGTGTACTTCAAAAAAAATGACAGAAGAGATCCGGTAAATTCTATTATTTTTTTTAATGGCGGTTTATAATGGATTTTTTTATTTTTTAATGGAATTTAAGAGCGGTAGGCTAAGCGAAATATGAGAGTTTTCCTTTTTATTGGCTAGAAATAAGCTGAAGTGAATTTGTCGAGAAACGAAAGATGTAAAATAAATAATCTTCAAAAATACGGAACGTTAACGTTAGAATCTAAACAAATACATAAAGGCTCTAAAGCCGCTCACGGTTCCTGGAAGTTATGTTACTTGATATTAAAAAACGTTTCTGACATTTCCTTCCGTCTTCCATTACAGAGGCCATAAGGAAAAATAACGATTTATGAAATGCAATGATTGTTCTACTTTCTACGGTATTGTTCCTGCACACATAACTTACAATACTTTCTCACTAAAAGATTTCGAATATGGTATTCCAATAGATAATTATATCACATAATAAATTGTAAGATCATTTACTTGAATAATAAAGTTTTTTATATTCCCTGCTACAACCTGAAGGGCTTGATGGATATTATGTTATGAGGATCCGATAGGTAAGGAACTTTCTGAAAAATAAAAAAAACGAAATATTATCTATTTTAAGCTTTAGGGATTTTCGGTTTTAGATAATGTTAAATTTTCTGACGATAAAATGCCACAGAGCTACACACACAAATGGCTTGTATTTTCGTAACATACACTCGTAAATACAACTCCACTTTCTGGCGTAAATTTAAATTCTTCTTATTGGCGTAATTTCTCGATGCCGAACGATATCCTCATTTATAATTAGCTGCGCTCTATTGTTAAAATATAGCACGTGAGCACGCGCTGGGTTCAATGTTCAAAATCATAGTACATCTGACAGCGAGCTGTATCATCGCTGACTTCAAATGTTACAGTATTGAAAAGTAAAAGTAACTTCATTGTAAAATAAATAAATATACCACGTGCAATATATTATGGTGACCATAGATTACACGACGGTCGTATCTAGAGGCTTTTTCTTACATTTAAAAGACTATTGTTAAAATGATCGTACATAAAAATACTTTATTTCATTTATTTAATGAAGTTATACTTAGATGAATATGAGAGCGAACAGCAACGAGTGATAAAATTATCACCATCATTTCAACAACCAGTGATACGAAACTAAACTTCTTACATGTTTATGTGTTCATTGTTTATTTAAAGTACAAAGTTACCTAAGTACACACACGTTTTGAGTTTATTTTTAAAGTAGTTCATTGAAATAATAGTGTAATTCGCTTGTGTATATAAATTTTATATTAGATTTAACGAATTCTAAACAGAGTGGTCCTGCCGGCCCCTTTCTCCTCAGCCCTCATATGGTGTGTTGTGCGGGTAACGACTCGCTAGGTAACTGGTGTGAGGATGTGTTGTTGTATGTTGTGTTATCACTTATTCTGTCTGCCTCGTGGTCTAGTGGTAAGCGTGTTCAACCACAGACGTGAGGTCCTGGGTTCGAATCCCGGGTCGGACCAAAAATTGTTATTGGGATTTTTCAATTTCTAATAACAGTCCGGAGTCAGGAAGTTGGCGGTGAAACAACCCCGTGCCTCGGAGAGCACGTTAAGCCGTCGGTCCTGCGCCTGATCTCTCACCGGTCGTGTCGGATTGCCGTCCCATCGGAATATGAGATTGACGGAATAGAGAGTGCACTTGTGTCTGCGCGCACACTTGTGCACTATAATATGTCCTGCGCAGATGGCTCGTCTCTATAGAGACGAC
>LUGF01001527.1:74778-99866 GCA_001625245.1 Calycopis cecrops
AATGGGGGATTACGGCAAGCGCAGCGCAGCACCTATATAACTTTATTTATTAGAGAGCCCCGTGATAGCAAACATAATAAAAATTATATGTAAGCATCTACATAACGTTAATCAGGGAATTTACAGCGCTTTTTTATTCGTCGTCATGAATAAAAGTAGAGCAGTATTGATTTCGCAAATCGAGAGCTCCGTTACAGATATTACTATTTCGTTAATGAGATGTTAGGTCATAATTTTTTCACATTCATTTTCTTCTCTCAGCATCTACAGCATCCCAAATGCTGTAGATGCTGAGAGAAGAAAATGAATGCACATCTACGCTTAAAGGAAGAATGCAATAAATACCTGTCTACTCTAAGTACTTGCCAATATTGTAATAGTGATGTTACATTACATTATCTGCTACAATGGTACCTATGTATTTTTTATTATATAGGTATATAATTCGTATTTAATTGTCATATATATATATATGTTTAATTACATATTTTAAAATATTTTTTTTGGGATAAATAAAACCTAGAACGGATTAGCCAATTATTATTTTGAACACCAAGTTTCAAAATTCTCTGGATAGGTAGTAGCTTGAATACAGTAGGTACGATCCTAAATAAAATTATCAGTAGTCATAAAACAAGCTACAACCGTTGAAGTACGCAGCCAAGAGCTAAAAATCTAATACGTTCACTATTACTTATCAACATGTAACCTAAGGGCAGGACCCTTGCGGTTTGTGTGTTTGTTTACTGTAGACTGAAGAAGTTAGTAAAAGGCGATTAATCTACTGCTGCTTTCCATGGAGATTCGGTTCTTAAAAAACGACCCACGAGCTATTTCGCTCGTAAAACAGTGAAACGCGATCGTATTTACAGAAAATGCGATAACGACTAGCGCCTACGCCTTTAATGATGTTTATACACCTAATGCGTTTGTTGCTCTTGCGACTTCGCAGGAAATTACGAAAATATAAACTGCCACACAAAATATATATACTGCTACAAAAATATATACTGCTACAAAAAAGTATTAGTTATCTTGGGCTGCCAACTGGAACAAATTAAGCTTAGATTTCCGACCACTTCTCAACTATTTGTGTCTCATGAAACTTAACAAATAGATTTTTTATTAAATGTGTACCTCTTGTGAAGTTATGAATGAAAAGGTTTCCATTACATATGGTAATTCTTTTTAAATACTATTTAATAGAAGTGTTTATGTTAACATTAACTAGAACACGTATTGCCAGTTTAAAACGCTTACAAATCGCAACATAAGAGCGACAGCATTGCACTCTGGCATTATATTGTGTAAGATTGTGTTGTGTAAGTAAGTTGTCTTTTCACCGACCCAATTAAGATGTATGTAAGTAGAGTTGCTTAGAGAGAAATGCGTAGCTGACGAAATATCTAATAATTAAATATTATAGGATGCTAATTGGTGTTCATAAAATTATTTCCCATAAAGTTGTTTCAAAACTTAAAATTCAAGTTTCCTAGAGTATAAGTTACAAGTTTTCAGAACCAATTAATTATTTCTTTAAAACAAATTTATTTACAATTTTTTTTCAGTTTTTTTTTTGTTTTAGTTACGAGAGCTTATCACAGACCTAATTACGGAAGAGTTTCCATGCTGCAGCATTAAGGCCAGATGGCTTATCTGCTAGGAGAATCTACCCACATGAAGACCAAGAAATGAAGATGGAGCTTATCGAAGTGTTGTAAAAATTACGACCAATACCAATTCCAACACTAACTGCGTCTTGGACTCATGTTTGCTGAGAGCAGTTACCACTAACATATTATGTTCTTTGAAAATATTTCCTAACCGCACTGACCTTATTTACAACTGCATTGTATCAATGCAGTAATTCCATTTCTTAAGTCAAGTTTTAAGTTAACATATTTAGTTAAAAACTCCTCAATCATCTTTCAAATGATCAATCTAGGTTTTTTATAGTATAAGGAGCAAAACAAGAAATCGGAGCATTTTTATGACTACCTACGCTCCAGAAAATTCGCACAATTTATACATACATGGGCCATCGACTACTCAAAAACCTACCGTATCATGTGAGCGCGAGTTACTTCCCGACCATGTCGGCCCAATTCCAGTCACTCTACTGATTTTTCGTCTTCTTCTTTCTTTCTGTCAAAGAAATTACATATCAAATTACAGCGATCCAAAATAAACTGTCTAGCTGAGTCTAGTTACGAGCACTGATGTAAAAAGCCTATGATTCATCTTCAACCGAACAACCATCGAGAATGTACTTACGTTTAGTTGCGGCCGCGGCTTCGCTCGGTGACCTCACACTTGGCTCTACGTCGACGCTCTTCGCAGACAACGTATCCGCTGAAATAAAAGTATCATTAATTAGGCACAATCATAATAATGATACGCGATTATAATTATTAGGATGATTAATAACAAGGTACAGGAAATCGATCCGGTGGTAGATTTAATTGTTGACGTTCAAAAAGTAATCCCTGTAATTCTATTCGAATTAAAACTTTTTCATTTTTATTTTCATTTTCAATCACAATTCACATTTCTCAACACGGAGGTTTGGAAAGCCTGTTGAATGTTCTACTTAGGTAGAGGAAAATCGAATGTTAAAAATGTTCAAGCCTATCAGTTTGCTTCTAAGTCATTTAACCACAGCAATCAATATAAAACTTTCCTACTTATGTACCTTATAGTTTTTTATATAATCTATTAGAGTGGCCAGCGAGTAATAAGTGCCTTTTGAAGACTGCCGACACCTTGTCCTGTCAGAGGTGTTGTCTTCCTCCCTCTTCTCTAATGCTCCTCGAGAAATTTACAAATTACAGACACTGCGACAGCGTGACTGTCAATTTACGGCTGTGTTATATGAAGGAGAGTTACCTTTCCGATAGTGCCTAAAGAATAATTGGCCTATTCGGCTGCAATGCAGCAGAGAACTACCTTTAACAAAAAAAATATTATAGCAGTATTACTACGATGTTACTGGACTGCTATTAGGGCAACATAACTACAATATTGCTGGGCTGCTATTATGGCAACATAACTAGCAACTAGCAATATTGTATTGCTTGAAATCGCAAAACATCAGAGCGGTAAGTGCATATGGTAAATCCGCATTCCTCTCGCGGTATCGGAGCGGCTATTTAGAACATTAGGTTTCCGATTAAACTAAAATTAGCCGGTTCCGTTGAACGTGATGTGTACAGCTGATGAACGATGCCTACACCTCGTTAGCGTCTATATAGTAGACTTGAGACTCCGTCTCAATATTTACTTTGGTAATTTTTTTAGTATAAAGTGGCAAAACAGTCGGAGCCATTTTCATGAAAAGCGACGTCTATAGATATTCGCGCAAAGAGTATACATATGCGTTGCCCTCTTTTCTCATGTATTGCTGTGCCATGTAGGAAGGAGCTCCTACATGGGCCACCGGCTACTTATACACCTCAAGAAACGACGTCACTTTACGCCGCCGCGCGCCGCGATTTCGTGTAACTGTTAGAGGTGTAATAATTAAGTCCATTGATCCAAATCCAAAATGATCTAATTTTTTTGCCTTTGTTTTTTTATGTACATAGTCATATCAATAGAATTTTAACGTTTTACTAAAGATACAGTGATGGATAGTAAAACGTCGAGTTGTAAAATAAATAAATATTATAATAATATGACAGTCACAACTGACTTAGAAACACGTTTACATGGTATTAAAAATATCGCGGTTATAATGCGAAATAAAAATATTTAGTCTATATTTTAGTGGGACAACATCGGATCTGTGCAAATTTTATTAAAATTAGTCTAGTGGTTGCGAAGACAAAAATATATAAATACCTACTGGAATTTTATATACATATTTTAATATACAGTTAGTCGCGCGGTTTTATCCACGTATGTAACAATCCTGTGAAAATGTTGGGATAAAATATACGTCCTACTAGACCATTATTTAGTACTAATCTGTAGACTATGATTCAGTAAACGAAATAGACACAAAAAACTTCATGATAAACGGTCAAGCAATTTCTGAGGAGTATGACACTAACACAGTGACACAAGATTTTCATAATAACGGTCAAATAAGATTTTTTAATAATAATAATAATAATGCTTTTACTGATACAAATTAGGTAGGTAGGTAGTTTGTGAATTCCTTGGCCCTTAAACTAGTTATTAGGTAGGTACTGTAATTTAGGGACCAGTGTCTTCGCCTTCAATTGTCGTTAATGCTCTTATTACACAACAGCATAGTGGTAACATATACCTCTGGATTTAGATAAGTTCTGGTTTTAATGCTAATGAAAGAAAAGTTATCGAATCATGGATGTGTTGCTTTCGGAATATATTTTTTATGCATGCCGTCTGCTGCCTACTCTCTCAACCCAATATGAATATGTGCTTAGAGACACAAGTGCAGCTACTTACCACACGTAAAACTGTTTTAAAACTTTAGTCACATTGTAACCGCGGTGACACAGCGTGTCTGGTGTCCGGAACGCGGAGGGACACTGTCAGGTCCATCCACAATGACACGTCTATGTAAATCACAATAAAGTACCGGCTTTGTACCTTGATTACGACACGGATCGCACGGGATCGCGTGGAATCACGCAAAAATGGACTATATTAGCTGCGGCCTTTGACACAATTAATGTTTGGAATAGAGACGTGTCGCGTGTGGAGCGACATGTGTGAAGTAATTTTCATTGCTAGACTTATTTCATTGATAATTAGTCTTGTTTTCACATACGCTTTACATTCTACATTACTTGACTTACATGTAAAGTTTTACGCAAAATAAGTGAGTTTCGAGTAGTCGGAATCTTTTGATGGCTAGTATTGCCCATGGACGTTTGCGTCACGCTTAAGCCTCCGCCAAGAGGCCTTCAGAAACTCAAAACAAACGAAACGCGACAGCGGGCTGCAACTACACGGCGGTATAATATAAGGTCTAATTCGGCAACAATGCTGCTGCCTGTTATTAATTGTGTGTCAGAGTTTCCTACTTAAGTGACACTAGGGAGAGAATGAATAGTCGGTATTACTAAGTTTTCGCTATTTATTGTTTTGTTATGTAAAAAAGTAGTATCGCCAAACAATGATACACTACGCGAGTCGCAATCAAAAAAAAAATCGCCTTATAAGTTGCCAGTTCTCCTGTAATAGGTCAGCTGGCAGAGATTCCTATTTGGGATAAGCTGTACCTTTGTACTCAAAGTTTTGTATGTCTTTTTTAACATAGGTATAAGTGTTTTAAGTGTACAAGAATATATAAATAAATAAATAAAAAATCAATTTTTCGTTTTTCATCAATTTCGATTGATTGATTCACAAAATCGATTTTGTGTATTAATCTTAGATAAACAGCTCCGCGGTTTCACCCGCGTAAGTTTCGATCCCGTGGAAATATCGAGATGAAAAATAGATGTTGGCCGATTCTAACAGCTACCAATATGCACACAAAGTTTGATGAGAATCAGTCGAAACGTTTCGGAAGAGTATGTTAACTAATATTGTGACACGAGAATTTTATATGTATAGAGATGAAGGCAAACGCGCAGCGTAGGCAACGCGGCAACCTACTTTGTGAGTCCGACCGATTAACGACGCCCATAGATATCCCCGTCTTCCCAACTTCACGAACTTATTCCACCCACACCTTTCTACAATAAGACAAGCAGACGCTCTGAGCACAGACATCGCTACAAGGTTGAGATTCCACCAATACGTACAAAGAGGTTTGCATCTACATTTATCATACGTACAGCCAAATTGTGGAATACTCTACCAGCGTATGTATTCCCTGATATTTACAACCTGGGCCTTTTGCCCTAGGTACATGCATATTTGTCTTTCTTTGCCCAAGTTATTCTCTTCATACAAACACGCCGATTGCGAAATAAAAAAATAAACATAATCACTTAATAACAGAAACCGTGCTAAATCAAGGTAATGTATAGTTCCGTGCGTGTTGCCAGTGATTGGCATACAATATATTGTCCAGGTGGGCGCGCCAGGTTAACTGTGCGAAACCGAATAGGCAAGTTCTGATGGAAGCCATCCATCACCGTGTGGCATGGCGGTTCCATTCAAACACTCCAATTAAACTTTTGTAGCAAAGTAATTAATTTTGCGATATTAAAATGGAGTGGGGTGATAAAGAGAACAGAATCGCTGTGAGTGTATTACACAAAGTAGGTATGGAGCTAAATGCCATTTTTAAAACTCTCTACACTTGGTATTAGTCAAATGTTTGTGTACAGGGCTATTAATAGGTTCAATGAGGCTTCCTCTGTTTGTGACAGATAAAGATCTGGCCGAAAACGTAGTATTCGTACGGTGGTCAAAGTAGTAAGGGAAAGAATTCGAAGAAATCCTGTCCGAATCCAAAATATTTTTTCTCGGGAAATAAGAATAGTGACTAGAACCATATCGCGTATTTTAAGAGATGACTTAGTTCTTGCAGCCTATAAGAGACGCACTGGTCATTTGTTAACTGATAAATTAAAGGTGAATAGGGTGGTAAAATCGAAAAAACTACTGAAGCGGGACGCAAAGGGAGGTGACAGAAAAAAAATTGTTTACGGATGAGAAAATTTTTACAATTGAGCAACATTTTAACAAACAAAATGACCGTATTTATGCTCAAAGCTCTAAGGAAGCTTCCCAATTGTCAACAGAGTGCAACGTAGTCATTATTCGACTTCAGTGATGGTTTGGAGGGGAGTTAGCTATGAAGGAGAGACTGACCCATATTTTTGTGAAAAAGGTAACAAAACGTCGTCACAAGTGTATCAAGATACCATTCATGAGAAGCCAGCAAGACTAGGCGCCGGGTCAAAAGGTCGGACCACGCAGTCTTGGTTGGAAGCGAACTTCTCGGACTTCATCAGAGCTAAAGACTGGCCGTCGTCTAGTCCCGATCTTAATGACCTGGATTATGTTTAAGGGTCAGTTTTAAAGAGTGCGTGCTTCTATTCATAACTGGCCTCAATGTTTAAAGGACTGTATTGCAGCCAATGGTAACCACTTCGAATAAGCTTTTTATATTTTTAATTGTATTAAACTAACACACTGTAAAATTAATAAATAATAATTGCCATTAAAATTGGCTAGACTAGATATAAGAACTATGGATAGTAAAAATAACACAACATTTACCATTCCGTACCCTAGGCGATAGCCCTTTAAATCTGATTTACAACTGACAAGGAGTAAATTAAATGCTGTCCGTTCTGATTATATTCAACTGGGAAAGAGATTGGAGGGCGGACCGACTGTGGCTCCCAGGGGCACCCAATTCGAATTTCACAATGGGTTAACATTGACTTAGCTAACTGAACTTGTTATATTGTTCGCTTGATTATATTATACAGAGCTCCAGCCAAAAGTACTGAATATTGGCTTGACATGTTATACTTAGTAATATAGAAAAAATCGACCAAGTGTGATTTGGACTCGCATACCAAACTAACCGAATCAATGAGAGGCACGAGCATTACAACTTACATAAGTTGAGTAAATTGTAGGCCAGATACACATTTTGTATGAATCGAACTCATATCGAACTAGAAATACCTATAAGATTGTACCTAATGGATTTTTTTTTAGTATTCTACTTATAATTTACATTCTAAGTATTAGACTAAAGATACATTGTCTGTATTGTCTGTTTATTACCGTATAATTATGAACCGAAGACTACAAATCATATAAAAAATAACTAATACAACTTTATAAACAACGTGAATAAAAAAATCCCAAGATTCGATCTTTTATTACCTAATTATGTTACTTTAGTATATTTATTTCAAAGTACATTGAAAGAAATAGAATGACAAGAGTAAGCAGCAGCCTTTTCAGATGCTGTAAAGTTTTTGAAACGTCGCACTGGTAATAGCTTCCGTGTTCCAGTACGTTTTACCGACTCAAGTCCAAAATTGTATTTTTCAGATAATAATTTGTTTTCACTGCAAGACTATAGGTATTGTTATATATTGATAATAACACATTTAGCCTTTTTCTATAAAACAAAGTAAATCGTAACAAAATCCGTTACATTAGTCTTATGTAATGACTAAGTTGCATTCCATTGCCCATAGATATAGAAAACATTACTTTCAAGCCATTTTAATCAGCTTTGAGTCATTTTGCTACAACTACTCCTACTTGTAACAAACATGTAACATATCGGAAACGCAATCTAGTTTACCAAACAATATCCGTAAAGGAAATGTGGAACACGCAGATAGCTTTGTATTGCCATTTCATTCTATCATCGGTAACGTTGTGCAATGCCACAATAGCCGAATTTAGATCGAGTATTGTACGTCATTGGAGCGAGAAAAGCATTGAACCGGTCAAAGGGGCGGAACTGCGCATATCAGATTAACGCAATGCGTAGGCGCACCCTTTGCACTGGAAATATCGCGTTACAAACGCGAACAACACGTGTTGTAGTGTTATGTTATCCTGGTATTTGATATTATATGATAGATGCTATTTGGCCAATGGAGAGGGAAGTGGCAGGAGGGCAACGTATCTGTGTAATAAGCTGATTAGATGTCTATGGGTCGTCGGTACTCATGAAAATGCCTCCGACTTCTCGTTTCCCATACACAAAAAAACTGATGCGTTGACAATTAAAATTCAATGAGTGCAATTAAAATAACAACAATATTTTTTTATATATCTTAATTCAATAGAAGAGAGTAATAATTATAGTAGATGGGTTAAGGTTGAAAAATGAAAAAAAAAATCTGTAGCAGAGCAATCTTCAGAACTTGGCGTTATCGGTACACTATTCAACATAAAGACTTCAAAACAAAGTTCTCTTTTCTTTTCCCATGTTTACAAAAATAAGGTATTCAGATCCAGTTGTCATACAATCATCTGAGCCAGTGTCGATGACGGAAGGTATCTACGAAAATACATTTCCCGCGAAACCAAATTGACATATTTTCCTTAACTGGTGGTGTTTTTATGTAAAAAGATAATATATAGACGTAGATATATAGAAATAGAAATTATGCAGTCGAGAGAATTAGCTAGTTACATCTATGAAAGTATGTATACAAAACTGAATGTTTGACGGTATGTCCTTCATAGAACCGTAAAGTATGTTTTTAGCCAAGTTGTTGTAAATGAAAAAACAAAGGTTTCCGAGGCAGAGTTTTAAAAATTTCTATCCCCTAGGGGTTGAAATATAGGGATGAAGCTTAATAATTATGTGAAGCGTGCAATCGTCGGCCACAGCTAGTAAGAAATATAAAACTTAAACGTTTTAGCATTTTCTTGTTGAGTAATGAATTGTTATGCAGTTAGTTGTCGCAGAGATTACATTTTATACAGAGAAATGAAGCGAGCTCGGTGCACTCATTATACATCACACTAGGACACAGTATAAAAATAATAAATAATTATTATACTGGCCTAATTAGCATGAGAAAAAAAAGAATATTACAATACATGGAAAAAACAGCAAAAGCTGAACTACCAACCGACATTAAATGAAACCCGTAACTTAGTAAGTAGAAGTGCCTTGCAGCAGCATACGATAATGATTATTCGGCGTAATGTAACTGCTGTGCTGTCGCGTTTCGGTGTGTAAGTATCATAATATGTGGTCCGTAAAAGTGAGAGGAGGAATGATAACTTAGATAAGAAATAAGTGCATAGCATGACCATTTCTAAAAGTATGCACATTTTAATTTGCGGGCCGCATATACGCACTGTGCATAAAATGTAATATTATAGTATTTTTGTCTAGGTTAGAACTATAATTTACTGATTTGTACATTTGCCTCATTTCTCAACTCCACAGAGGGATAGACGAATTACAATGAGATTTAATAGACCATCCGATTTATTGGTTACATATGTACAGAACTCAAAAAAAGAACAAATCATGCTCAACTATAGGAATAACCTCAATCATTCTTATTTAAAGTTGTTCCTAGCACTCTACCACCACTTTGAATATATCACAATTCATAAATTTCGCCTACTTATACATTCCTAAAAAGTTCTACATATTCTAGTTCTATTCATACCCACAAATATAGTGAAAAAACTATTTTAGGTCAAGCAAATATTGAAGGGTCTCCTTATTACATTTTGTGAGATCCCAACTCGGTATTAAAGTTGCAAACTCAGCAAGGCTTCATAACAATGAAGAGCAATATTTGTGTAGGTATGTGATAACCTGGCGAGTGGCGACCCAAGAACCTCTTACTTAAAAACCGACGTAAGAAGTAATGAATTTCCAGTGATTGTATTTTTTTTTATATAGTACAAGGGGACAAACGAGCAGTCGAAACCGACGCCCACAGATATCCGCATCCGCTTATACAGATGCGTTCCATTGCTTTCCGTTATTAAATACTGCCAGTTGCCACACGTATGTCATTATCATCTCTTGAAAATTGATTAAGCATAGAATGCTCTCGCGGTTTCATGTGGTTTGTTAATAAAGGTAAATGAAACCCCAACTCGCGGGTTTATGTAAAATAATGAAAAAAATATTAAGCGAGGAACAAGAAATGCGTATAAAATTAGCAATTTAACTACTAACCTTTCAGCTTTTTATCGGGGTTCACTTTATTCTTCCTCACATTTTGTTTTATATTGCATGTCAATCGTTCTATAGCTTTGAGTATCTTCTTGCTTACTTTATTAATAGTCCTACGTTTCGGATCGATATATTTCGTTCGTACACCATCACCAATGCTCTTTTCACAACCTGAGTCTGCACTATCCTCGGTTTCCGTGGCTGACGACTCGGAAACCGGACTAAATATGTAAGGACCGTTGCCGAAACACGGTGAATTCATTTCCAAAAAAAAATGTCTTTGCAGATAATACTTTGTAGTAAGTTTGAGAGTAACAAAAAATATGAGAACGTTCTTCTGTATCAGCGACGGCACTGATCTAGGGATTAGGGATAGTCTATCCAGATCGTCTTTGAAGCGTAACACCACACCTCAGGACGATCCCAAGACCTTGATTATTTGAGACATTGTTCTTATATTGGCACAAGTTGTGTGCATCCATTGGGTAATTATCCATTCTTACGTCGTGATATGCCAATGTATTATAATTAATAGTAATGCCTGATTACTTAATGTTAAAAAAACTAGGGCTACTTAGGAGTAAAAACTAACACCATCCCTCGTCGTTTTTGGATAAAATTTAGGAACCCAAGTTCCAAGCATTTTTTTCTTTGCTGAACAATTTACGTTCGGCAAAAGGTTCGTTATTTTGAATGTCATTGTTTTTCTAGAACTGTGCTATTTTTTTGGGTTCAACAGGCGGCCTCGTCGCTTTAAAGCGATATCTCCCAGACAACCATGATATGAAAGATGATGATGCCTGGACATAAGTTCTGATCGTCGTCCCAGACAAAACCTGACAAACATTTTGAGCAAACACGCTCGCAGATATGACACAACCCCACACTCAAGTTCCTAAGAAAAGCGCACATGTTCGACGACTACGAACAATCAGAACGACACACGTAGAGAAGGGAATATTCAAAACACGATCTGCGCGACTGGATTTGCTCAGTGAGTGAGGGGGCGAAATGAGGAACGAACTTCCCATCCTACTAATTTAATAAATAAAAATTATAAAGGCGAAAGTTTGTGAGTGTGTTTGTTACTCTTTCAGACAAAAACTACTGAACGGATTTTCATGAAACTTTACAGTAATATAGCTTTCATATCAGAATAACATAATAAGTTAAAATTTATAGGGTTTTTTTTATAATTTGGTTATAATATAACGATAACTGTCAAGTAAGTCGGAAAAAATCAGCCATCTGAGAGCAATATTGGCGTGCGCTGCCCTAATCGTTGGAGTTACACAAAAATAATTACTGTAGGAATATTTATCTTAAATAGTTCTAAATAAAAGTCCGCGATAGCATATATCTATCTTTTATTTGTAAGTCACTATGACCAAAATAGTGAACCAAACATTCAATTAAATTGCATTTTTTCAACGATGCACATTTTAGTATATTTATCGAACTCTTATGAAAATTGATACATCTGTCACTTTACGTATTGAATGTAGATAAACTTTGTCTTTTACACTAAATAATTTGGACGAATAGATTAAAAGTTATTATCATGATAAGATTGACTTAAACGGAATATCTAAAGATCCTAAAATGCGCGGCGACAAATTCGATTCTCAGAGCGATTTATTGTTTCATACAATACGTATTTATTTAATATAATATATATTTCAGTATAATATTAGATTATGTATAATAATAACAGCACTATTTTTGAAGTCCGAAATCCACGCGGGCGAAGCCGCGGGCGGAAGCTAGTAGAGATATAAAGAAAGAATGATATCTATGGAACTTTCAGATCATGATCCTATCTATGAGCCAAACGTTCACATCAGCGTAGAACAGGCCATTTAAGCTACTGGGCGAGAGCTGCTTCCGACGCAGAGTTGTGAGAGGACCCATCGGTCCCTCTGACCATGACTACGATGCTTAAATTAGTTTTTACAAACATTCCTAATATATTGGGACACATCTTTCTCCCATCAGCGGAAAGTCCCTTCTTGTCTAAAGAAAAACTCAAAATGTAAAGCTTGAAAAAAAGATAAAAGAGTAATGTTCGCCAATCACAGTTATTACAAAATATATCTGAACAAAATACGTAATACGTTATAACTTATTAGAGTTTATAAAGGGGATTAACTATACCTATAATCCTTCTTTTTGAGGCATTATGTGTTCACCACATAAAATGGACAAACTAATGGATACTCCAATAAATTATTTTGAAGACCGTCATATAGTAAAAATAATATATTTTTCATCCCATCAATTCTTAAAACGCTCATTGGTTCGCCAAAAAGTGCGCCTAAAATAAGTGTTTTTGTTAGAACGGTTTCGCAGGGTAATAATGAGTTTAGAATTTGGAACGCTAATGTTGGTTTAATAATTACAACCAAAAAGAAGAACCACAGACCAAAGAGGCCGGCACGGTAGAGTGCAGTACGCACCGCGCGGAACATACTCGGCTGTATGGATAACTCCTTTGCCTTTTGATACAAATAAAACAACAAAACAATAAATTTAACTTTCATTATTTGCACAAATGTAAATATAAAATTTTAATTGTGTATCTAAGTACATAATTTTATTATATCTACTAAAAATAAAATGTAATATAATAATAAACACGATTTAGTTATTTATTTTTCTCAAAAATGGGGATTAAAATTAGAGTATACACTCACTTACAATATTGTTTTTTATAGGAGAATGTCGATTTTTGTATCTGAGTTGGTTACTTCTTGTGTCTTTTCCAATACTCACAAAAATTTGTATTCAGAATAATTATGATATCCGTATGGGTATGGGTAGTAAGAGTTTTGGGGTTATAAATAATAAAAAAGTAATTGAATTCAAAATTAGATTTTTAAGTAAAACTTCTATACGCGAGCTTGACATGGGGTAAGCTGGCGAGAGAGTTACAAAAATTAACACAACGGTCGAGGCCAATGGAAGTTGTCATTCTAATTCAAATTCGATTTTAGTGAAACTTTTTTGTATTTAAAAAATAAATAGCGTATGTGATAATTATGAAATTTTATATCATTGTAACAACGGTAATGAAAATGAATAATTAAGTTTTACTTCAGTTATGTGGTGGCACTTTTTTCATTAAAAGTGTCTTTTTTTTCAAGTTATTATGTTTGTTATATTAATACGTGATATTTTATATGTTAACTAGCTTCCGCCCGCAGCTTCGTCCGCGTGGATATCGGACTTTAAAAATGGAGGAGGTTCGCAATTTGTTATTTTGGTTTTTTTTAATGTTAGGTGATATGCAGGTGTTCCCATTGCCCGATTGATTATGATCTGATGATGGGATGCTGGTGAAATTGAAGGAACTCCTTAAATATTATAGGCGTCTCAAGTAAAGTACGCTGGCTCACTGAGCTTTAAATGTCGCGCTGCTAATTATTTCTAACGACGATAACTCAAGAATTATCCATTTGATTGATATTGTGTAAAGGCATTGAATTAATATTACTAACGTAGTAGTAACAACTCACTGTGTACAGGGCAAATTTAAAAGGCATTAAATGCTTAAGCTAACTTATATGTAAGTATTCATTTGGATAAGGATTAGTAATGAACTAAAAAAGTAAGCTTAAAATAGCTATAAAAAAAATAACGTAATGTTTTGAATTAAAATATTCAGATTAAAGTGATTATTGTAATTCAAAGCCTAAGAGATAGAGATATGCTATTGCGGACTTTTTTGTAGTATTTTTTGTAGATTTTGAATCCGTTAGTACATTACTCTAACTACATCTTTGCTAGTTTACGCGGTGTTTGCGTGTAAAGCTCCCAGTTGGTGAGATTGTTTTCGACCTCTTCAACATTTAACGCCGTGCTGCTAATTTACATGTACGCATAGTAAATTATATACCTAAACCTTCTTTATGAATCCCTCTTTCTACTGTTGAAAACCGTATAAAAATCCGTTTGGTAGTTGCACGCATTATTCATAACACTAGGATGAAAAATTTAATTTATATTTTTTTGTATGAAAAAATGATATTTAATTATTATAACAGAGTTGTGAAAAGTCGTAGAAATAATGTTGTTGTTAAAGACGATAGTTAGCTATTATAAATTATGAGAGCTTGCGGGTGTTTTAAGTTTGTTATATTGGTGCGATGCATGATCCTGCACTGCAGTATTATATTCTTATGAATGCAGTTTAAAAATTTAACGTTTTAAATTTAAAATGTAATTCATTACATGATACAGGTTTTATGGTATCATTTGTTATATATTAGTAGGAGGTAGTACCACACTGCATGCTTGCATGCAACGTAATTGGGCCGGGGAGAAACCTCACGCTTTCACGAGACCGGCATATAGTGACAGCTGTGCTGTCGCGTTTCGTGCGACGTGTAAGTAGCCGGTGGCCCATGGATGTGGGAGGAGAAAGGAAGGCAGTGCATTCTTATAACCTCTGTGTGGATGTCTATGGGCGTCGGTGGTCATGGAAATGGCTCTGACTGCTCATTTGCCCCCACCATACAATTTAAAAAAAAATATTCATATTCCAGAGTGGAAGTAGAACACTCGTGACAGATCAGAGTTGACAGATGATGTCGTCACGGTGATAAGTTAGGAGCTGTCACTAGCCAGCCGCGGTCGTCCTGGTATTGGTCCCTCTCTCCCGTCTATCATCTAGCACACAGAATATAAACAAATTTTAATCATGAAATTTCTTAAAAACTTTCTTATCTGGTGATATAGAGGGGACAGACGGAACATTCATTCAAGAGCTTAATTACGGCAACGACCGATGTATTATTAACATTGACATGCACACCAATTTAGAGCTCATGCAACGAGAGGCAGCTGCAGTAGGGCATGAAAGCAACGTGGGAAAATCTGATGTCATGAGAAGAGCTGCCCTTCATAACAATCCACTATTCATAGGCAATGAAGAAGATGAAAAGGCGACGAGCATTACTAATCTAAGCAGAATTGTGTCAAACTTAGATAATTAAATAAAGCGCATCTCTCCTAGAGTGAAGATTACGATAAGTTACAACAATGTTAAATACGTGTGGCTTTATTGACGCTGGAAAATCACATAGGTGGTAACCACCAGCAACAAGATTTATAAACCGGTTTTTGAGGCAAACGCTGAAGATCTTCTGGTCTAGTTAGCGGCAATGTAGTGTCTCTATGGAAAGTTGCACAAGGATTTACAAGTAAAGCAGTGTAAAAGCAACAGGGTTGCGCAGGCGCTTACTTGGTGCGAACTAAAGTGCAAAACAGCGTGAAATGGTACTATGTATATTTGCTCCGTGCCCCGACGCGAAAATATCTTGTTACACATTTTACAAATTCTCAACCTAGAAACTTATTGGTTCATCTACCATATATATATATTTGTAGGAAAATTGATTAATGTGCTTACGGGACGAAAATAGGATTTTAGTCCCCTATGCACATTAATCGGAATGGGAACGTATTTAGAAAAAAAAGTGAAACAAGACTTTTTCTCTATGGCTGCACAGGGTTGCCTTTGGTTATACTCCGCTTCCCTTCTCCACCTTTCATCTGTATAACACTTAAAAAAAACAAAATAAACTTCTTTCCGTCCAGGTCCATTGACTACTCATGCCACCACAATGGTCCACAAGGTTCTATACCTTAAATGAAAAAATCGAATTCGTCTGTCCGTCAGTCTTTCAGGCCATCTGTCAAAACCATTTTCTCAGGAACGTGTGAGAGGTTCAATCCGAAATTTATGTCACACTGACATCTGCAACCTCTTAAAGCACGGAAAGTTCATACTTTAAGTTATGTAATGTAATTCATTTATAACCGTTTTATGTAACTTTAAATACTTTTTTCTACAATTCTAAGTCAACGCATCGCCGTTTATCAAAGGATTGCGTTTATGTCCATATTATCTATGTGACCGCACGTAAATAAAACCTGCAGGTTGATTTATGAGTAACATATTTGACAAGAAGTAAGAAAATACAGTTCCATTTGTAAATTGGTAAAAACCACTAGGTATATAATAAACAACTATAAGAATATTGTAGTTATTTTTTCCTTATCAGGCTTTGGCCCACCACTCGTTGCCACCGCTGCTACTCGTGTGTCATCAGGATCGACAGCAGCAACCACACTTGACCCTTTGATATGACTGCACGAAGCCCGAGGGAAAAGCAAAATCTGTCTAGGAACCGGCAACGAATTTAATCAAAAGAGTAGAAAAAGTAGGACTATTGTTGGACCCAGAAAAAGAGGAAGGCCTAAAATTAGATGGACAGATACCATAAAGAAAGACATGAGCGTATGCAATGTTTCCGAGGACGACACGTCCAACCGTGTGTGGTGTAAGTAAACAAAGTGGAAAGATAAAAACGCGGAAAGCAGACCCCACAATCAGAAGGTAATAATGCTCAGGAGAGAGAGAGTAGGAAAAGTAGGAGAAGTAGAAAGTAATTCCAATTTCTCTCCCTGATCAAAGCGGGAGACAGTACAAGATTGCAACCAAGAAAGGGAGAGGGCAGCCAGGTGAAGCCCTGCTGCTCTGCACCACGGAAAATGCGTAGATGCGCCCGCATGTATGTATATCAACTATATAGATATTGGTTGTATTCCCCAGTACAGAACAATCGGTGTGCGAGTGTGACTTTCACTTGGGATTTTTTCAATGTCTAATACCAGTACAGAGTCAGTAAATTATTGGAAAGCACGTTAAGCCGTCGGGTCTGCACCCGATTTCATCCAAGTCGTGTCAGAATGCCGTTCACTGAATAATATTATTCTTGAGGTCTATGAATTCTGACTTTTTAATAACCAAACATAACTGCGATACTTTCCAGGGAGAAGCTCAAGGTCTGTAATCAACATTGACCACAGTATTTGTGGTATGTGCTTGTGATGACATTATGAAAATAATATCACCGTGAGGTCTTAAAATCATTTTGGTACTCTTTGGGAAAAGTATCTATTAAATACTCTACTTATATGTTCTACTAGCTTCCGCAAGCAGCTTCGCCTGCCTGGATTCAATTTTCAATTCAATTCTTCCGAATGAAAGATTCACAGGTCCTCTCCCGCAGGTGACAGAGTGATAATATGTAGCCTACTTATATGTTTACCCGACCTGTTGGTAATTATATGCATACAAAATTTTAAGTAAATCCATGCAGTAGGTACTTTTTGAGTTTATCCTGGACATACGTATAGACAAACAGACAGACAAAAATTCTAAAACTATATTTTTGGCTTCGATATTGATTATAACGCCCCAAGTATTCTTTTAAAAAATATTCAATGTACAGTTTTGGCTTTCCTACGATTCCTGCTTTATCCCAGGGAATAAAAAGTATCCTATAATCTAAGTCAGCTAATACTCTATCTATATAATAAATTTTATCAAAATCCGTCCGTCGTCCGTGTTTGACGGACAAACATCCAAACAAAGAATTTTTCACATTTATAATATTAGTGTGATTTACTTTTAGATGGTTTATTTAGAAATATGTGCAAACATCAAAAATGATTAAATACTCACCTTCAAATCGAATATTCTCATAACTCTCCGTCGATTGCCGCTTCGTAGGAGATTGATCAAAATATAATCTCGAGCTACTTTGTTTTTGAGGACTGAACTGTTTTGAATAGCCAATTGAGGAAGTTTCCGTTGATTTCTGCGCTTCTTTCGCAATATTATCGTATGTGTGCCTTAGATGAGCTTGATCTTGTCCATTTAAACCGGATTGGTTACTTTGTGAGATTTGATCACTACTTTTACTATCAAATATATTTGATCCGTTAAGGACAATTTTTTTGACAGTCTTAATTTCTTCTATCTCGCTTATCTTTCGTTCAGTTATAATTGAATGTTTTAATGTATCTTGTCCACTATAATAATCATTATCACTTTTAAAATTCTTTATTGATTCAACATTTCCATTTGTACTATTAAAATGTTCTGACTGTGACTGAAATGGATTTTTGTCATTACATGATACATGATGTGTTTCTACGTCATTAATAGCTATTTTTGGTATCTCGCTATATTTTACTCCTCCTTCTTTGTCACTTACTTTACTGGTGTGCAAATCATAATTTGTAGAAGTTGACAAATTAAGTTCTGGCTGAGAACCATTCATGAATAAAGGTTTACTGTTCTTACTTTTCTCAAAACTAGATTGTGGTACTCTACCATTAGGCACTGGTAATTTGGAAGCACTTGTATAATTAGATGGTAAAGTTGTAAAAAAGGGATTGGTGGGATGTAGTTTTAGTTCTTCTGGAAATGCAGCAGATTTTACCAACGGTATTGACGAAAGCCCCGATGGATGATGTGGAGGCGACTTTTTAGGAGAATTCACTGTGCGTATCGTTGCGTACACGGGAGCTTGAGGGATCGCTACTTCATTGTTAAAGTCTGTTGCCAACTGAGAAGGTCCTGAAACCAAAAAAAGGGTATTGTTAATTATTATATTTAATCATTACTATTTATGAACTATATACAAGGCCAAAAAAAAGGCCTTATTTGCCGATTAAAAAAAAACGCTTACGACAGGGAATAAACAGTCAGTTTACTAATTGATAAATAAATATTAAACGGTATAACCCAGCGTATAATCAAATAGGTTGTGTATTAATTGTTACTATTCGGTTATGCGAAAACTCATAAAAACACGCCAGTACTACCATGCTATTTTAAAGGGATCTCGGTCGTGTCATCCTGATTCATCTAACGAGATGTTAATAAATAATTACCAGTATCATTAAGTCTTTGACTTTGACAAATAGTTTTATAAATGAAAGAAAGTCTTCGTAAGCAAAAACTAATAAATGAACAAGTAATTGAAGATAACATATAGAAGCACAAATATATAATAAATTGGTTTAATATAAACCTACTTATAAGTTATCATTGTTCTCGAGTTACAAATCAACTCAAAGCCAACAACTACAAGCAAAAGTATATCTAATGAAAACGTAGGTAAAGCGTTTAATCGTATGCGGTCTATGGAATTTCCAAGTTGTCTCAAAAGTTACCCCTTACTGAAGTTGTACATGTGCAAAGTACGATAAAACAATACAAGTTTAATCGAGGAAAGGAACGGGCATACGTCTTAGATAAACATTCAAAACATCATAGCATGAAGTACGTGTAATGAATTATGAATGATATGAGTGTCTAATAATAAAGCAATTTAAATTCTTTATTATCTTTATAATATAGCTAGACTAGATATACTCCATATTTATAAACACTATTAGCAGCTATAAGACGTCCGCAGTTCAGACACAGGCCTTCGCCTGACAGCGTCACAGGTAACGCTCACAAGCTGCTTTCACCCAGCTACTCCCAGCAACCTTCACCAGGTTATCAGTCCACATGGTAGGAGGCCGTCATAGCACAGATTAATAAACTTAAAATAGTTATTAACACCCCTCAATATTATGCAAAAAAACTAATGTAATAAATACTTTTTATATAATACTTGATGCTTTTTAAGTCATTAAAATAAAACTATATCGACTCTTTATTTTAACTTTTTAGAGAGTTTCTTACGAAGTTAAGTAGGCAAAAGCTCTGAGAATAGCGACTACAAAAAGATCAAAACATTTTTATATGGTAAAGATAACATAATATAAATAAATAAATATACTGTAATGTGATTTTTGTTACTTCATGGTTATCCCCAATAACAATAATCTTAGCAAGGGAATAAGATGGTAATTGAAACAATAAATAATTTATATATATATGTACATCAATTATTGATATTTAATGTAGCATCTCATCTATATATTAAAGCTATATTTACATATTGTAGTGAATAATTTGACCTACGTCGAGCAGTGGAGAGATGATGGGTGATGATGACGATGATCGAATTTACTTATATTCATTACGTTATAAAGACATTAAATCAAAAAGTAAATGATTAGTTTTTTAAATAGTAGTAGTAGAAATTCGTAAGTTATTGTAGACACGCCATACATTTCCACGAGAACTCGCCAGAACATTATTATAACGAGTAACAATACTCCGACTTACTTTTTAACTCGCTAGCTCTGCCGATGGATCTTCTTCTCGGTGACATCTCTCTGTCTCTGCCGACAAGGAAAGTTTTATTAGATCTCGCAAACTTGCAAATAATACAACATCGAGTGTTGTTTATGTTCTACCTAAGTTGTGTTAATATTTTGTACAAGTAACGTTAGGTATATGTATGTTTAACTAAGCTGCAGGATATAATTTACAGCAGTGCAGAAACATTAGATCTCTTCTTTTTAAGCGGCTTCAAAAAGTGATGAGATTTTATGTTCGTCTGTAGGTACATAATTTTTACATCCAATTGTTTTTTGTCTAAAACAGTAAACTGTGTATTCTGTGGCATAGTTCAGGTGTGAAGTCTTGTAATTATCTTATTTCTCTTCTAAATATATGTCTTCATTAAATAAATAAAAGTCTTGTAGAAGTCATACTATATATATATATATATATATTTATTCTTTTACACATTGTATATTATAAATTTTCACTTTAAAGTATTTCCCATTACATAATTTGTCTATATAAATATATCAAAATCCCATCTTCAAAAATCAACTCTATAATATAATGTTCATCTTAAAACCTTTCCAATACTAAGTCCAACATTTGACTTCTATATTTCCAAACCTACATATTCAATCTGTCTAAATTTTTCACTAGCCTTCTATGTATTTGAATTTCAAAACATTCTCTGAATTTGAAATTCATTCAGCCAGTATCTGAATCATACTAATATTATCAGCCAGTAACGAACCATATATTAAAACCACAGAATATAAAATTCTATTTCCCAACATGAAGTGGTAAGAACAGACTTTCATAGCTAAAAATATTAGCCTATGTATTTCTTTAAGATATGGTAAGGCAATCGATAAGTCGAAGCCATTTGGTGACTACCGATGTCCACATAGACCACTAGATACTCATAATGAAAACATGCAGGATCCGAGACAGAATTAAAGTTATCATGTGTTCAAGATGTATATCTTACTTCTTCTCTGCCTTGGCACTCATTTAAACCATTTTAATCGTCTTATATCGTAGACTTAAAGAGTAAAGAATCATAAAATTATTACGAGGCGACGTCGCGCCGACGTAATAAATCTTAATTTTTAAACGTCTCAAATAATTATTTCTATTAATTTAGAGTCGAGTTTTTCACAATTATTTTCTCGCAACAAACGCTACAGATTCTCACAACAACGAGTATAATTAAGAAACATGGTTCCAAAAATACGGTTGAGCAATAGCAGTTTCAAGTTTTACTTACTCATTAAGTCCTAGTCTCAACAAAGGCCCGGCAGATCGCAGCATGGCATGAGCATCAGCATTGCTCATATTCTTCGTAGTCTGTCCGTTTATAGAGGTGATGACGTCCCCCTCCCGGATCCCACTCAGCGAGGCTTTCCGTCCAGGGTTTACCTAGAACGTGAAATATAAATCTATAAGGTAGTGTTTCACTCATTATTAATATTTTATATTACATATTGACTCTTCTACTATTATATGTATGTTATCTTAAATAAGAATCTAAAACACTTTTTACTGCTAGAAAATCGCTCATTACTACGGGAAATTCAGTAATTATACTTTACCCGACGGATTTGAAAATTTTAAAGAAACTTTCTGTAGTGTTATGATCTTATGAATGAAACTTATCTTTACATATAATCACTTTGATTATAATAGAACTACTACTAAGTAGTCGCGTACACCAGCTAGTAATAAATAAATAGTAGTAGAGTAAATTTTATTTGCCTCCATTTTTGGATCTTGGCTCAACTATATATAATATTATAAGTGTTTGTAAGTATATAGCATAAGTATATGATATTTTTACTACTCTGCTACCTACTCGACAATTTGTATGAGTTAAGATAGACACATTTAAGCGCACTTTATATTAAAGTAATATGTAACCTTCTCATGACACATCATAAACATATCGAAAACTATTTATAGCGGCTGTGAATTGCCCCAAAATGTGGGACTCATAAACTTTATTCAAATTTCGAAAAGGCATAATAGGATCGAAAATCCTTCATAAATATTTTTATGAGTTCACCATGGGATCCTCCAAATCCTTAAGATTAGATAGAGCTTTTTCGGAAAACAGAAAATGTATGTTAATCGTTAGCACTGAACTTGCAATAGCAACCCGAGATCAAATATACGTAGAACTAAATATCTGCTTATGAAATTGAACAAATTATATGACCCAACCAATAAAAGAGGTATATACCTACTGCTTCAATAATTCGAAAAAAATCCTAAAGGCTGTATAATATTCAAAGATCACATTTTGATGTTTCATTTACGAATAATTCTACTAATCGCATTTAAAATGTATCGCAGATGGTAGAAAAAGTATCCCAGTGGTTAAGCTAAAGTCTAAGTTTAATAAGTAATAAATTACGTATTAACTTTAATTAAATAATAGACCCCCCCCCNNCCTCCAGTACCACACGATTTCATTGGCGTAAAATCTGTGAAAATAGAACGACGTTCTTTATGGATAAATCAGATTTTAACAAACTTTTGCATTTTTAATAATAATAGTAGGAATATCTCTCACTTGCACGATACACCGTCGTATATTTTATGTGATAGTGTCACTGTTAAATTGCAACCAAACCAAATTAGTAAGTCCGAATAGGGTCATAATCTCTCAAGAATAACAAGAATAATAATAATCGTAGCCGAATATCGGCTGCAGCATGGCGGTCAATGGTCACCTTTACAGAGGTATTGACTCTTGGCACGTCGTCTTACGTCTATCAAATACCTAAAGGTATTTTAATACCGGGTATTCGTAGCAGTTATATAGCGATACCCGTACCTGCGAGGCCGGGTATTCAATGTTACAGGTAGGTATGCCTTATGCCTACACGTAGCCCAATTATCAATTGTCAAAATACTGCTAAATTTATTTTTTTAAATGAGGCATGAGAATAAAGGAAGTTACAATATGTAAAAAATATTTTAGAGAGTCTTCAATAACCTAATGGACACCAAAAGTAAAGAACGTTGTACTCATATCCCGTCGTAACTCTGATAGCGCTATCGAACACATTTAGTAGCGCCATCTCTTGGACACGTTATGTAATATTAATTCCCAGGAAATGAGCAGGAGATTTAACATCAAATTAAATGTCGTCGTAAATATATAAATCCTTTATAAAATTTGTAGAAGCATCGATCAATTGGGGGCTCATTATGTAGGGTTGAGTGAACCGTAAGTGTGAAGTCGTCGAGCCTCCTTGGCGTACATTTTAAGAGGCCTGCGTTAAGCTGCGGATATAATATATTATGAGAAAGAAATAAATGCGCTCCAAATGCACGTTTTATCTTCGCACAGATTGTAAATGTCGTGGAAGCGGGTTGCGTTGGTGAATCAGAAAGTTAACATCGTATGCTTCAATACGATTGTATTGAAGTACACGATGTTAATAAGCTTAATAATATCGACCATATTTATAACGATACTGATGATGATGATTTAGTAAAGATTTTTTTAACTGACTCCATATGAAAAAGATATGACACCGAGAAAACTATTTTTTTAATATACCTACCTGTATAGAGGTTACTCTCGTCTTCCTTCCGCCTCCATGGGGCCACCGGAACCGCACGAAATTCGATAGCACAGCCTAGATTTCTCGCCGGTATCGTGTAACTTCTTTTTTTTAAATTGACCTTATTTTTGTAGATATAGAATTGATGAGGACTTTTGACGAGGGTTTTGAACATTTGTATAAATTTTCAGCTACATTAGAATTGATATTGCCTACTTGCGCTGTATTGACCTAAAGATTTTTCTGTTTTGTCTTCGTTGCGTCTTCGTGCCTACTTCGTTTGGTGTCCAAAATAAATATTGTTAAGTGGTAATAAAAGATAACCTACTTCCTGATATTGTAGGTTCCTATTAGTGAACGAATAGTTAAAATCGGCCTATTCAGTACAAATAAACAAAAAATATTCTCTCTATATATCTTTATACGTCATTGATGCGAGTCCAACTGTCGGAACGAACTTCCCTACTCAGTAACTGTACTTGATAGTGCTTTGTACAAACCGCATTCGGCTCCCGGCGTCTGGCCGCCGGTGAACAGAACTTCAGCATGTTTCCTTCCGACAACTGCACAGATACACAACTACCATTAGTTCGTGTCTCACAGATTAAAAAAGTCCTTCCACAAATACACTTCAGCCAGTTCAACAAACATTAATTTGTGGCTCGCAGATTTAAAAAAAACGTCTTTCACAGATTAAAAAAACAAGTAATTCGCGTAAATTACAAGCTATTGACGTTATACTATCGAAGACGAGGGCGATACTAAGCTTAAGGTGAGATTGGAGGCGATTCGATGGGGACATTATATGGGCATTACGTATATGCATGCGCCGTGAGGACGTGGCTATTGTATCGGGGCCCGTCACCCGCCACGAATATTAATCTTGTGACAGGCAAAC